>VZRS01009274.1:367-22836 GCA_013398055.1 Ifrita kowaldi
TCCAGCGGCAGCAGCAGCTGTTTGGGGTGGACTACAAACCCGTCATCAGGTACGGGGCCGCCGCGGTGTCCCGCTGGGTCCCCGGGAGCGCGGAGGTGCTCATCCCTATGCGGGCTCGGGATGCTGCCCCACGGCCCCTCCTGCGTTGGGCTGGGGAACCCCCGGCCTGCTTGGACAGGTTTCATGGAAGTGAGGCAAGAGGGATGCCGGATGTGGAGTGACCCGAGTTTGGCTCGAGCACTGTGCTTGTCACATGCTCATCGGGATGTGAAAGGAGTAGATATGGTTGGAAAGGAAAGGGCAGCGGATGATGCTGGAGGTGATGGAGGATGGAGCATGGTGGGGTTTTAAACCCAAATCTTCCCCTTACAGCTACTCCTCAATCACCAGCTTCTTGTTCCTCACTCCCTCCACTTCTCTGTTGTTTCAGATGGGAGCAGGTGGTGGATCTGACATACTCCCTGCGCCTCGGAGCAAAGCCCAGGCCTATGGAGCAGGATGAAGCCGCAGTAGAGAAGCTTCGGTATGAACTGTGTCCTGGCTTCTGCTATGGTGGGGGACAAGTTGCTCTTTCTCCGTGGCTGCCCAGACAGCCATCTCCTGCAGACCTGGGGGAGAGGGGGGAAGACAGGCAGCTCTGCACAGCACAGTCTTGTCCTAGATATGCCTGCAAAAAGCAGGAAACAGAGCAAGACAAGTAGGATGTGGACCTCCCTTTTTTGACCTATTAGCCTGGCTGCCTCTGGCTGTCCAGACCCACTAATCTCTTTTCCCTGCTAGGTTTGTGCCCCCAACATGGACTTATGAATGTGATGAAGACCTGGTACATTTCCTGTATGACCACATTGGGAAGGAGGATGAGAACTTGGGCAGCGTTAAGCAGTACGTGGACAGCATCGATGTCTCGTCCTACACGGTGGGTTAAAGGGACAAGGCTGCATCAGCCCCGCTGTGCCGTGGGGCTGGGGAGCATGGATAGTGCTTGCTGTGCTGCTCTTGCCTGGACTGGACTCTGAGGATGCGGGAGAAGAGCCTAGGGAACGTCATGCAGCATGCTGTGCAATGTAGCCCCTGGAGTGACCGTGGTTTGAGAAGCCAATACTAGCTGCTAAGCTGATTTTAGGGAGGGTTTGATACCCTGTGCTGTGTGTGTGAGACCCCAGAGCACCTCGGAAGGTCAGCCCCAGTGCTCTGCATTCTCAGGGTCTACCCACAGCCCAGCAAAGGGAACGGGCCAGTGTGATGTCCTCTGACACTAAGATTCATTATGAAAATAACCACTAAAGAGAAGTTAATCATACCCCCATCTGATCTTCCTTTCATTCACTTGCCCTCTTCCAGGAGGACTTCAATGTGTCATGTCTGACCGACAGCCATGCCGACACATACTGGGAGAGTGATGGGTCCCAGGGCCAGCATTGGGTGCGGCTCAACATGAAGAAGGGCACCATTGTCAAGTGAGTCATCTCTGCTCTACACGCTGGCTTGTGACTGGGGCAAGCTTTGCCACTCCCTCTCTGCCTGAGTGTCATGGCCCAAATTTGCCCTGTGCTCCCTGCCCCTCAGCCCTTACTCTTGCTCTGGGCTTGAAGGGGTCTTAGCATCGTCACAGGTACCTGGGAATCCCAGCTTGGTAACAGTGTGACCAGGTGATGAGGGGGAGTAGTGATAGGTGTTCAGATGCAGTTGCCTTCTCATGTCCTGCTTCCTTTTGTAGGAAGTTGCTGCTGACAGTGGATACCACGATGAGAACTTCATGCCCAAGCGGGTTGCTGTGTATGGGGGCGAGGGGGACAATCTGAAGAAACTGAACGACGTCGGCATTGATGAGTGAGTGAGTGGGTGGAGGTGCACAGGGTGTCATGGCTCTTGCAGGGGCCCAGGGTGCTGAACACTGGCCTTAAGCAGTCATGCAGCACTAGCCAGGCTTTCTGGGATGCAGGTTCACTCTGCCCAAAATGGCATGGTACAGTCGTCAGGGCTCTCCTGATTCGATTGTGGGACACATCAGAATCATGGTACCTGAACCTGGGTCACCAGGAGGTTCAGGTGTATTGTAGGCAATGGATCTGAGTTCTTGCCATAGGCTCCCATTTCAAAGGATGCAAACCCTCTTCCCTTACAAGTGTCTGGATTTTGGCAAGATGGGTGAGGGAACAGCCCATCAGTCCTCATCTGTGCTGTGTTTGCAGGAGCTATATTGGGGATGTGTGCATCCTTGAGGACATGACAACGCACCTGCCTGTCATCGAGATCAGGATTGTGGAGTGCAGAGGTAGGGCTGGCTGTTGTGGCCCCATCCGTAATGCACCTGTAAGATACTGTACATTAGGAGTTTATTCTGTGACTTGAACTTCTCCCTGCTGGCTGTTTTAGAGGAGATGCGAAAGAACAATGGGAAACTCCTGGGAGATCTGAAGTTTTGCAGGTTCTCAGCTTTCATCCTATCTTTCTCTGCCTTCAATTGTTTAATTCTTTTTCTCCTGTAAATGCCCCGCTTCTTCTTCACAGAGGTATTTGTTGCTCTCGACGCCCAGCCCCAGAGGTGGTGGAGCTGGTACATTCCTACTATTTTTGCTTATAGACTTCCTCCACTTTATTTAAGGCTTGCTTTCTTGTGATCTTAGTGTATCATCTGTGGTCTTCCTTGGCAGATGATGGGATTGATGTTCGTATCCGAGGCATCAAAATCAAATCCTCCCGGCAGAGGGACTTGGGGCTCAGTGCTGACATGTTCCAGTTGCCCAATTTGGTGCGTTACCCTCGTCTGGAAGGGACTGACCCTGACCTGCTGTACCGACGGGCCGTGCTCATTCAAAGGTACTCTGTGGAGGGGAGCAGACAGGTGCCATTGCCTGCAGGGATTGATGCCATCTCCAGCATGTGCGTGGCTGGAAGCTGTAAAACTGTTACACTCCCCTTGAGACAGACATCCTGGACACTGGAGAAAAGAGCAGTCATTTGGGAACAAAGTGAGCTCTCTGGGGTAGCTCCCCTATGCTTTCAGAGGAGATCTGTAGCTCAAGTTCAGTGTCTTGTGTGTCACAAGCACAACATATCTGTGCAGTGTGGGGGGCAGGTACATGCAGAGTCCATTGTAAAGGGTGCAAGATCCCTGCGGTGCAAGATCCCTGCAGTGCAGGGAGTGGGAATTTAGTACCAAAGACTCCATGATGTAAAAACTGTGCTGGGTTTGGTTTGGATCAGTTATTTTTCTGCTTGTGTTCAGGGGTGTGTGGTCTGGAATAGACTTGTACAGATCCCCATCACTCCTTGTTGCAATACCTTCTTCTTTGGGATTTAGGTTCATCAAGCTCCTGGACAGTGTCCTGCATCACTTGGTGCCAGCCTGGGACCACACTGTTGGCACATTCAGCAAACTCAAGGTGAGCAGTTGGCTCTATGTCTGGTTGGAGCCTCAGTCTGGCAGTCTGATGGTGCTTGGGCTGTGGCAAGAGAGGCAGCTGGAGGGGAAATACCTGTCTGAGATCAGGTCATTAACACTGTGGAAGGTGACATTGTTTATTTTCCTGCTAAACTGGTGATGTGGAAGCGTGTAGCTGTGGGCTAACAAGTGGACTCAAACCAGAGCATTTCACCCTCAAAGGGACTTGGACTGTAGCAGCACTGGGCATGCAAGCTGGACGCACATCCCCTCTGAGATGTCAGCCCAGGATGCTCTGTTCCTGCACTTCCTGCCAGCAGCTTTGAGCTGGCTTGTCCAAACATCAAGGCTTTTACCAGTAACATTTTTCCTGGCTTTAATAAGCTTTTGCTTTTCATCCTTTGCATAGCGCTGAGTTCATCCCTCCAGTTGTCTGTTTTCCTTACATCCTCTCCAAGAATACACGTGCTGGACGTTATTGGGATAGCCCCATTCTGTGTGTTTTGAGGCCTAGTGTCAGAAAGCACTGTAATTCCTGTGCCTGGTCAACATGTGACCCAAAGCATTTGAGGATTCTTGTTTGTTTAGAGGAGCTGGCTTTGATTACAACTAAAAGGGATTGTAAGATCAGTGTTCTGGTGAGAGTGAGGGTAAAGGAGAGTCTGAGCAATAGTGGGGTGTGAGCATCAGATGACAGCTGGTGGATTGAGGGCTGAGCTTGTTATCTTCCTTAAGCCAGAATGCAGAATCTTTCAGAGGCAGAGGGGGAGCAAATACTGTCAATGAGAATGTGTCTGTGTGGGAAGGCCCTGGGAAAGGGGGAAACCTGGAGGTGCAATGGCTTCAGCAGGAAGTAGGTGACATGTTTTGTGCATCCCTGTTGGCAGCACATCAAGCAGTTCTTGCTGCTGTCCAAGAAGCGCACAGCTCTCATTACACAGTGTCTGAAGGACTCGGAGACCAGCAAGCCCAACTTCATGCCAAGGCTCTACATTAACCGGCGCCTGGCCATGGAGCACCGGGACAACCCTGCTCTGGACCCCAGCTGCAAGAACGCTGTCTTCACCCAGGTACTGTCCCTCATGCAAGGGTCCCTGCTGCTCTGGGGAGAGTGGGGCATCCCAAAATCAAAATGATCTGCATAAAGATGGGTGGAAGGGACAGAATGGACCTAGAGATAGCCCAAGCCTTCAAGGCCTCTTCACATGACTCACAGGCTCCATTATTACATGTGCTGATGTCCCATATCCAGGAACAACATCTAGGAGGGATTTGGGATCTCTTGAGTTGAAATGTGTACTCTATTCTGGATGCTCTCTGTGGCATGTTGTTAATGGAGAGTGTAACAATCTTGTTGCACTAAAAAGGCAGCAAAGAATTCTTGTGTGACAACAGTCAAAGTAGCTGCATACAAGTCCTGTGTTGTGGTTTTACAGCTATGCTGATCTTCCTGTGTGCATTCTCTCCCCACCTCTAAGAGATCTGGGGTTCTGTGTGTGCACAAGCACCCCTAACTGCTGTGAGGCTTGGCGTGTTTAATGTACCTGCCTTCACCTGGCACCAGTTCCCCTGTAGAGGGGATACCAACCTTGATTGTGTCTGCTTGTTGCAGGTGTATGAAGGCCTGAAACCCTCAGACAAGTTTGAAAAGCCTCTAGATTATAGGTAAGGAGTGTCTGGGGGAGGGAAGGCACCATGCAGTGCTGGGAGCTATGTCCTGTCACAGCAGGGTGTTTGGGAAGCCTTTGTCCTATATTCTGGAGATGGTTTACTAGGACAGGAGCCAGCTCAGCTGTGGGATCAGGGCCCATTCCCCAAGGTGTCACCTTCCTACTGAGGATGCAGCTGTCTCTGGAGATTGAGATCTTGTCCTGTCCTAAGCCCAGGCTGCTCCACCGCAGTCCCTTGGTGTTCCTGCTGTGCCTGTCCCGGCACCTCCTTGGCTTTGAGCAGCACCTCAGGCGATGCCTGGTTCTCCACAGGTGGCCGTTGCGTTATGACCAGTGGTGGGAGTGCAAATTTATCGCAGAGGGCATCATCGACCAAGGTAGGGGGTGTGGGAGGCCAGGGCTCCTCTGGAGCAGTCGGGGGTTGATGAGGTGGCAATTGCTCTAGGGGCTCTTGTTTGGTCCCAGTGTTAATTCCCATGGACGAGAGAAGGAAGGCAGGTTGCCTTGTCCTGCCACCCCTGGGTATGTCCCAGATAAGGAGTGCTGTTTGGTGGGAGGTAGACTAAATCTCCATTAGTCACTAACAGCAGCTTTACCAGTGCCATTGATCCTTCTGGCTGTTCTCCACAGGCCAGGCAGGGATGTTATTTCTCCTGTCTTACTTTTTCCAGTGCCATAAGGCTCTAACAGGAGCCTTCTGCTCAATCCAGGGCCAGGTTGGAGCAGAATTCCTCATCTTTGCTCCATAACTCTGAGGATCAGCACATGGGGAGTTCACATCACTAAAAATGCCCTTCTTTTGGGATTGCAGGTGGTGGTTTTCGGGACAGCCTGGCGGACATGTCAGAGGAGCTGTGCCCCAGCTCAGCAGACACCCCTGTGCCTCTGCCCTTCTTCGTGCCCACATCCAACCAGGTGCCGTGCATTGGGATGTTTGGGGCAAACCCTCCCATGCCTGGCAATGCAGTGTTGTCCCTGTCCCCTTGCATGCCAGGGACATATCTCCTTTTGCAGGTCCAGAGCTTTTCTTTGTGAGGGGTTGGGTAGTTTGCTTTGTGGCATTTCATTTTAGAATATGCTGACAAGTGCCTGGATACTCACTGGGAATATTGCCAAGGGGGATGGGGGGTTTAGCCCACTTCTGCTGTGAGAAGTGCCCAGAGGCATGGCAAGAGTGATCTGGGGTGTTTCGTGCTGTGCTGAAATTATGACTTGGAGTTTTGCCTCCCACTCCTGCAGGGTAATGGCACTGGAGAAGCCAGGGACATGTATGTCCCCAACCCCTCCTGTAAAGACTTCCCAAAGTATGAGTGGATCGGGCAGATCATGGGAGCAGCTCTGAGGGGCAAGGAGTTTCTGGTAAGTTTTCAACCCCGCCCTTGTGAGGAGATTAGCTGCAAAGGGAGTTGTTAGCTCTCTCCTGCAGCCTGTCCAGCAGGAGCATGGGAAGGCTCCATGGTCACACACTGGGACAAGAGGTGTTTGGGGCCAAGCAGTTTGGAGAACTCACAGCCTAAGTTTTGGGGGATGCTGCAGAGAGCTTGGGAGATAGTGTCTGTTCTCTACTCAGCTACAATGAGCTCTGCGTGTGGAGGGGGAAGTAGGGAAGATCCTTTATGTCTGCATTGTTGAGTCCTATCTCCATCTTTGGGGGTGTCTCATTTTGACACAAACTCAATAAAATCTCTGGTTTTCTTCAGGTCCTGGCTCTTCCTGGCTTTGTATGGAAACAATTAACAGGGGAAGAGGTCAGCTGGAGCAAAGACTTCCCTGCTGTGGACTCAGTGTTGGTGAGAGGGACTGGAAGGCTGTGCCTATCCTATTCCTTGTGGCACTCAGCAAGGCAGTGATTTGTGTCCCTGTCCTCAAGTACTTGCTTCCTCCTATGATATGTCAAATAAACACAACAAAGGGCAACTTTTAGCTGTAGGATGCACCAAATGCTGTTATAGAGATACAGCCATGCTGACTGCTGCTTCGAGCATGCAATGGCCCAGGGTCTGCTAACCAGCTTTAGGGCAGCATATCCCATGTTGTGTCACTGTCACTTGTCTGGGAAGGGAGAACATGAGGACTTGGGCACATCCCTGCTCACTGGCCATCTCTCTAACATGCACTTGCTTGGGGCCTGGACAGGTGAAGCTGCTGGAGGTGATGGAAGTCATGGACAAAGACACCTTTGAGTTCAAATTTGGGAATGAGCTGACCTACACGACAGTGCTGAGTGACCAGCGCATGGTGGAGCTGATCCCCAACGGCAGCAACACCGCCGTGCGCTACGAGGACCGCAAGGAGTTCATCCGCCTGGTGCAAAAGGCTCGGCTGGAGGAGAGCAAGGAGCAGGTGACACTGTCCCACCGTGTGGGTGGTTGTTGGCTCCCAGAGACATGCCCCCAGCCTGTTTCTGGTAAAATGCACCATGGTTGGTGTCCCTGTGCTCATTAGGGCAATGGTATCCAACCCTTTTGGAGCCTATGGAGTTGTTGAGAAGCAAAGTGGCTTCTAGTAGCATGGGTGATAGGGAGTTTTACTCACAGCTCTGACACAGGCTTTCTGAATGAACAGGGATGCAACTCTCTGGGATCGTGTCCCCTTTCTTCAGGTTCCTTGGAGCATGTGCTGAGCAGTCACATGGCTTGAAACCAGGAGAGTCCCTAGGCTCAATCATGAGTCCAGGAAATGGGCAAGACATGCTGCTTACCTGCTTTGTCTCCTTTTCAGATCATGGCCATGCAGGCTGGGCTGCTGAAGGTGGTGCCCCAAGCTGTTCTTGACCTCCTTACATGGCAGGAGCTGGAAAAAAAGGTCTGTGGAGACCCTGAAGTCACAGTTGATGCCCTGAAGAGGCTCAGTAAGTGAAGGGCTTTGCTGAAAACTCTTTTCCTGAAAACAAGACTGTCTTCTGTCTGTGCTGGCAGAAGTAGTGTGGGAAGCCTTTCTTACAGTGAGAATACGGGCCTACGTACTTCTTGCCTTTAGCTGGGTGCTGATGGGGGTAGGAGTATCCCTTGACTCCATGCTGGGCCTCAGAGTAGAGGCTGGGACATCCCTAGGGCACCAGTATCTGAGCCCCTGTGGAGCTGAGATGCGGATCTGGCCGTGCTTCCTGGGAGGGGCCTGACTATGTATGTTGCTCGCATCTTGGGGTGTATGTGGTGACACCCTGCAGGCACCCAGGGGTTTCTTCCTGCAGTGCCAAAGAGAGAGGAGCTCAGATCTTTATTAAACTTCTTTTCTGTATCCTTTCTGACAGCCCGGTTTGAGGACTTTGAGCCACAGGACACCCGTGTTCAGTACTTCTGGGAGGCACTCAACAACTTCACCAATGGTGAGCAGTTTGCTCTGTCCCTGCATATCTTGTGCCATGACAGCTCCTGTCTGCTGGCTGGGAGGCAAACCACTCAAGGAAAGCAAGCAGCTAGGCTGAAGGGACTGCTTGCTAGTGCTGGGGGTACCTGGAAGCGGCTGTACTGCATCTCACATCCCTCTAGGGTTTGCTGATGTCTTTGCTTTTCTTTCGCAGAGGATCGCAGCCGCTTCCTCAGATTTGTCACTGGCAGAAGCCGCCTTCCAGCACGGATCTACATCTATCCAGACAAGATGGGGTAAGTCCATTCTTCTGTACACTGCAAGGCTGACAAATCCCACACCAAAGGGGTCTATTGTCTGGGTTCCCTGCCTCTCTGGCCTGCTGGTTCTAACCAGTTTGTCACCTTCTCCCCAGCTCAGAGACAACAGATGCTTTGCCAGAGTCATCCACCTGCTCCAGCACTCTCTTCTTGCCCAACTATGCCACGTAAGTTTTGGTGCTTTCCTGTGTCTGGGGGACTCTGTGTCTGGGCTCTCTTCTTAACCTTGGTGCTTACCCATCACTTTGCCACACTTATGTCCCCTGCCTGTCCCACGGGGCTGCTGGGTTTCTTTCTGTGAGTCCCTGGTGAAGCATATCCTCCATTTCAGAAAACATCTTGTCCTCTCAACTGGTAAATGCAGCAACAGCAGCTCCTCCTTATCTTTTTTTTTTTTTTTCCCTTCCTGCCATCCCTAGAGCCAAGGTATGTGAAGAGAAGTTGCGCTATGCTGCCTACAACTGCGTGGCCATTGACACAGATATGAGTCCGTGGGAAGAGTGATGTTGCAACCTTACCAAGCAGCATGGACAATTGTTCAAGAAAACCATGCAGTGGGAAGAGTTCCCTTGTCCCCACGGGATGTGTATATACAATAAATATATAGGTGTGAAGCCTGGCTCCCAACAGTTGAACATGGAGGGTTGGGTCTTCAGCAGGGTGGGAGCTAGCTTGGATTGTAAATGTGATTGCGGTGATGGAACCCTGGCCGAGCCCTCATGTATCAGAAGGGTCTGGTAGGCTTTTGTAATGAGTTTCGTCTCCATGTCTTGTAGCTCCACAATGCTTGCTCCTTCCAGGCTTCACTCTGCTCAAACAGAAGTGGGGTAAGGAGGCAAAGCTGCACAGGAGCTTACAGCACAGGACAGAGAACTGTGAGCTGCTGCTGAGACTGTGGGGTGGCCAAGATGCTCAGTGTGTCCTGCCTCCTTTGCCTTGTTCCTGCTCTTAAATGAGGTCAATGGAAATTGGATCATTCATCTAGGATTAAGAAGAATGGGGCAGGCTGGTGGCAGGTGCTGCAGGGGTGCCTTTGGCCACCAGGTGTCACAACAGACCTGCACAGCAGGACTGTGGGTGCTTCCAGAGGGACTCCCGTGCTTTTACATCACACAAAATCTGAGTTCCTGTGGTTCCTGGCACCTCTTGTACAGCAGCAACTGCTGGGAAAGCTGCTCCCTCACAGTGGGTGGGAACTGTCTGCTTCCCTTTTGTTCTTTTAGTTCTCCATCCAGCATGCTGGTGGCGTGGCAGCTGTTCTCCCAGGCTCTTTGAGCCTCAGTTTACCCCTGAAAGCCAGTATTACAACTAGTCTGTTCTAGTTCTTGTGGAGATCTGCCCTTAGGGCCAAGTTCATCTTCCAGATTGCAGAGGTTAAAGCAGTAGGAGGCATGGCAGTGCCAGGCTCTGCTCCCTTCCCCTCGTCCATGGGAAGGGACATGGAGGTTTCAGGTGAGCAGGAAAAGTGTTTGCCCTAGGGCAGTGTGGAAACTGGGTACCAAGAGCTGAAGGTCCTTGAGCAGATGGACACATGCTGTGTGAGTGAGGAGTGGGCAATGAAACCTTTACAACTTCTCAGAAACGTTTGTGGATCTTCCCAGCTCTGGACAGGGCTAGTCATTGCCTAGCACTGGGAGCTACTAGATGTTAGTTTACATTTATACCCCTGGTTCCATCTTCAGCCTGTGTGGTCTGTTGGACCACCACTACTGTGAGTCACAGAGTCACTGGGGCTGCACTGGAGCGGGGCTGATGCTGTGTGTTAAGATTTATCCTGTCTTAATGTTTCACGGCTTTTTCTCCTCTGTTGAAGGAGTCTATGATCCAGAAATCACTTCCAGTTGTAAACAAAGTCCTTCCCTTCACAAGTTTCTTTTGAAACGTGTATTCCCAGATCTGCCAGGGAGGGTTGTTGCTAAAAGGGATGTAGGACCGTGAAGGAGCATGTGCTGCCATCTCCTGCTTTGTGGTGAATGGAGAGAGCACAGGGTGAATGGGGAAGTTGTTTATGGCAGCCCTTGCCTGCAGCCGAGCCTTCCATGATTAGCTGGGTGGGTGTGAAGTCCTGTTTGCTGGAGGAGGTCTTTTGTAAATCCTAGAGTTGTCTGAGAATTGATCTCTGTGGCTTTGTGGCTGATTGCAACCACCAGTGTGGACGGGAACAGGAGCGGAGCCGGTGTGATACTTCTCCGTGCTGGTGGCTGAGTCACTTCCTAGGGTGTCTGTTTTACATGGGCATGAGTAAGCTGGTGAAAGGACTTTGATCTGCTGGTTTGTCCTCAGTCAGGAGTGTTGAGGAAGAAGGCTGCAGCAGCAAGCTGGGATTTAAAATGAGCCATCTGAAAAGGGACTGACATTGGGATGGAATTGATACTGCGTTTTCCAACGTTGCCCACTTGCCTCTACAGGAGATCAGCAGGAGGTCACATTATTTACTGAGCAGAATTAGAAGCAGCAATAAAATAGACTCCTCTCTTCATTGCTGGGCAGGGGTTGGTTGGTAAGTGGTTCAGGGTGGGATGGATATAATGGCCCTAGTCTTTGGTGGAGGGTGAACTGATGTCATCTGTGGGAATGGGCAGGTTAGGAGCCACCTAGGGCTGCTTGGGGTGATCAGCTGTGGGGGAGCAAACACCTCTGGCTCCCCTGCCCTTGGAAGCAACTGCAGCTGACGGAGGGTAACAGGTAATTACAGGGGTGTGTACCCAGAACAGCTCAGGTTTCTCACTGAGATGTGTTTAGACAGCTCTGTTCTCTCTCATTATCCATGTACACAGCCCCAGCCTTCCATGATGAGGACAGAGTTGCTGTGCAAGGCAATGCTGAGATCAGAACCTGGCTGAAGTGGTGGGATCCTTCCCTAGAAGCATCATGGCACCTCTGTCTTTGGAGATGCTCAAGACTTGGTGTACAGCCGTGGGCACTGTGATCAAACTTCCAGTCTCATCCTGCTGGCTTTAGATCCAGGTCCTCCCTCACCTGAAGCAGTTGATGACTGTGGAGTTATCAACTAGTTTTTCCCATATTTCCCACATTTCTCTGTTCTTCCTTCCAGCAAGGCCTTTTAGCATCTGACCTCTTATTTCTTGCCACTGAGTGCTGCCCAGGGGCTTGCTGGAACTCTGGGGAAAAGATCTAGCTGGTGACAGGGATTTCTGTTCCAAAAATACTTGTAGTAACAGGACCCTGGCCTTAGCAGAAGGGATCATGCAGGATGGTCTGGATTTAACTCCTACAAGCATACTGAGAAAAACATTTTTTTTACCATAAAAACCATTGTTTTACTGTCTATTTTGTGTTATCACTGTATATACGTTGGAGAACTGCAGCAGTTGCTGCTGTGGTGGTATACTGGGGTGGAGAGACCTGTGAAAGCCCTTCCAGTAGGAGGAGGAGACCACTGCAGCAGTGAGATCATTTGGTGCATGGTCAGAGGGTCTGGAAAAACATGGCTGCTGTGGAATGATGCCAGGATAACGCACAGATTGTGCTGTTCAGTTTGCTGTGCAAAGGTAAACTGGGAGGGGGGAGCTGGGAGCTGGCCTGGATCTCCTCTGCATGGTCCTCTCTCATCTGCAGTGTTTTGAAGCCAATCACAAATTGAATTTCTGCTCAACTCTGGCCAATCTCAGGGGCCCAAAATAGGTGTTATGTCAGTGTTGGGTCACGTTTCTTCTCTGATCTCTAAAGTTGTGGGTAGGAACTGTTTCCTATCATGTTTGACAAGGCACAAATCAAGTACCCCTGCCCTGGACTCCTGCTGCCTGTGGCCTGGGGCAAGAGTCCTCCTGAGCATCAGGATCCAGCGGCTGTGCATCCTCACCCCAACAACCAGACTCAAGTCAGTGCGGGTTGATTTTTCAAGCCAGTGCCATCCTAAGGAAGGTGCCGGTGTCTCTGCTGCTGAGGAGCATCTCTGTGTGCCAGAGCTGCAGCTCTGCAGGGTGGGTAGGGCTGAGCTGGGGGAAGGACTGATGTCATCATGGCTCCATGTAACCACTTGCTCTCTCCTGCCTTCAACTTGCTGGATTGTCACAGAATAGTTTTGAGTGATTAATAACGCACATATAGTCTAGCTGTTCTTGTTACTCCACTTGTCCATACCCTGGAGTATGACAAACTCTAAGTAGTTTGACAGGTTCTGTCTGTCCCTACCTCATGTAGGATCTAAAATAAAATGAATGAACTAACTGCTCCTGGCCTTTCTGATGATTTCTGTGGTCTGGCTGGGGCTCCTTTGTCCTTCTGTTGGACTAAATAGTGGATGTGATATTTGGGGACATGGTTTAGTGATAAACATGGCAGTGCTGGGTTAACACTTGGACTCAGTGAACTTGGAGGTGTTTTGCAACCTAAATGATTCTGTGATTCTAAACAGCAGTGAAGACTGGTGTTGTGAGAGGCAGCTGGAGGTGAAGCAGAAATCAGCCCTGTCATGCCTTGCACACAAAGTAGTGACACACAGGTGACTCAGAGTATTAACTGGCTCAACCCTTTGCAGCAGCTCTGCAAACCAGTGGTACAGGGTGACGTGGCTGCAGAGGGAGGGCCCAGGACCATCCTGGCTGTGGTTACTGCAGGTAAGAGCAGGGCCGAAGTCTGCATTTCTGCACCATGGTTCACAGCAAGGCAGGTGCCCATTGCTGCAGTGAGGCACAGTCACGCCTGTTCAATAGATAACACTGCAGGGATGGACAGCTGTTGGATCTCTCTGCACTGTGCCTTTGCAGGCAGGGATGGAACTGGACTCTGACCTGCCAG
Organism: Ifrita kowaldi; assembly: GCA_013398055.1. Taxonomy (NCBI): domain Eukaryota; kingdom Metazoa; phylum Chordata; class Aves; order Passeriformes; family Cinclosomatidae; genus Ifrita; species Ifrita kowaldi. Next base: position 13,813 of record VZRS01009274.1, read on the forward strand.
GAGCGCAGGCAGGCACCAGAGGGGTGTGGGGACCTTTGAGCTCTGCCAGCCTGCTTGTTTCATGATCCCTAAACTCAGCCCTTTGTGCCCAACCTGAAAAAATTAAGGTAGCGTGGGGTGGAGCTGAGTTGCTCTGTGCCACCGCCTTGCTGTGGTACGCAACAAGCAGACATGACATGGGGTGACAAGCTGCCAGTGTTCCGGGGCGGGGGGAGGGGGTTGGGTGCTGCTGGGTGCCATGGCTTCACTCCTGCTGCCAGGATGCCTCTGCTGGCTGGGATAAAGCAGAGCAGGGAAGCCTGTCCCCCTCCCCAGCAAGTGCTTGGAGCATCTCCACCTGCTGCAGGCCTGCCTAGGACAGGGATATGCCAACCAGAAGCTGTCTCTCCCATACCAGGATTCCCACTCACCACTTTCTCCTATCCATGCTGGAGATGTAGGACAGGACGCCACAGGACTCCCTCCCTGTTTGTAGGAATGCAGGCACTGACAGAGATGTTGGAGGCTGGGAGGGAGCAGGGTCCTAAGTCACAGGGCAAGGGGATGCCTGTGAGCCGGTCAACTATGCCGGATACTGAAATGGGCGTAATAGAGTCACATCTTGGCAAAGGGAGCCCGGAGTTAGAGAGCAAAGCAACTGCTGCCCGAGAGGGATGAAGAAGCGCTGGGGCGTGCCCGGGGCACGGGCGGAGCGGCGCCTGCCCGGGGAGGAGGCGGCAGCCGGCGAGCGTGGGCTGCCCGAGGCGGGGCGCCCCGGAGGGAGGCGCCCCGGCCCGNGGCCGCCGCGGCCGCCGCCGCCCGCAGCCTGCTCAGCGTGTGGGACAGCCCGGGGCCGGCGCGGGGCGGCAAGCGGGCGGCGCGGGCCACGATCGAGGTGCGGAAGGGCGGCTGCCTGCGCGCCACCGGCGAGGAGTACTGCAACGGCGCCGGGCTCTGGGTCAAGCTCAGCAAGGTAACGCGGGACCGGCAGCGGGAACCACCCGGGCATGCCGGGTCCCGACGGCGGTGACAAGACGGGATGTGCCTTCAGGAGCAGCTGGAGGAGTACACGGGCACCCGTGGCCTGGCGGAGGGCTGGGTGCTGGCGCAGAGGTTCGGAGAGGGAGGAGATAAGTTAGTCCCGGTTGACTCCGTGCAGCGGATCCAATGTCAGCACCAAACGCTGGGGGTTGATTACAGACCTGCTGTCAGGTATGGCTCCCCGGGCAGGAACTGGACTCTGGGCGCTGGAGACGCGTGTGACCGGTCCCCACCGAGAACATGCCACCCAACCATCCCCAGTCCCTTGGACACGCCCAGTACAGCCCACTCACTCCCTCCAGCGCAGGTGGGACACACCCCCGCCGAGCACCGGTGGGCAGGTGGGTGCTCCCACATAGACTGATCCTGTTTGCTTGTGGCAGCGCCTGCACAGAATAAAGATGATGCTAGGGGGGTTCTGAGTCGTTTGGATTTTGGCTGAGTGATGTCACAGAGGTAGTGCAGTGATCAGAGAGCTCAAATTTTATTTTTATGATGAAAGATCATGTGGAGGTTGGGATTCCCCTGCTCTGTCCCAGCCTGTACCTGGGTGCAGGGATGCTCATCCTTCCCACAGCAATTCCCGGGTGTCACCCTAGTGCTCCACTACTGCTGACTACACTTCAGGCTAAGGCAGTAATGGACACACTGAGCACTGACACATCTTTTCCATTGTGTGACTCCACCGGTGCTGCTCCAGCTGGGAACAAGTGGTGGACTTGACGTACTCCATGCGCCTTGGAGAGATGCCCAGACTCATAGAGCAGGATGAGGCCGCGGTGCAGAAGTTTCGGTATGAATGCATCTCCTCGAGCAGGACTGCAGTAACCCGAGGGGCTGCTGGCTGGGGCCTGGACATGCCTGAAGGGCCACGACTGGCTTCAGGGTCTGGAGTGGGGAGGATGGGTGCCATGAGATGCCTTTTACATGGGTACCTCTCAGCACTGCTCAAGCAAAGATGGCCTTTGCTCCACAGACCATTGGAGTGACTGTATGCTGCTACTCCCACTGGGCTGGAGTGGCCATAAATACCTGGTGTGCTGGTGATGAGATACAGCTGTGCCATCTGCCTGCTGCAGGGACAGTGGCCTGGCACCATGCCGATTTGGTGGCTATGAGACACTGCAGCCAGTCTCAGCTGGGGCTCCTGCACACTGCTGGTGGTCAGGTTTGGGGTGCAGCCTGGTGTCCTCATCCCATTAACACAGAGATTCCCTGCAGGTCCTTGCCCCCAGGCTGGAGCTATGAGCGTGACATGGAGCTGGGGCGCTTCCTGTATGATCACAGCGAGAAGAAGCTGCAGCACGCGGACTGCACCAAGGAACACATCAACAGCATCGAGGTCTCCTCACAGACGGTGCGTAGTGGGGCTCCTCTGCAGCCTAAAATCAGCGTAAGACACATGAGCATCACCACAGATGCAGGGAGGAGGGGCCAGTGGTGGCCCTCTGCAAGGGGCAGGGGTTGGTGGTGGGGTTTTGCTGCTCTAGCAAAGCTGCCAGGAGCTGGGCATTGGGAGCAAAACCCCGTTGTGTCTCTGGAGCTCTAGGGGTCCACAGCCATGCCCAGTTTGCTATGTCAGGGAGCCACTGTCCACCCACAGCCTAACAAACCAGGGGGCTGTCCTGTTCCTGACCTCCTTTGGACCCGCAAAACCCATGTCAGAGGAGGCCATGGCGTGTCCAAGGATGCTCATCTCCCTCCCTCTGCTCGCTGCCCTCTTGCAGGAGGATTGCGTTGCAGCCCATCTGACGGACAACCTGACATACACCTTCTGGGAGAGCAGTGGGCCCCCAGGACAGCACTGGGTGCGGCTCAACATGAAGAAAGGCGCCATTGTCAAGTGAGACCTCGGGGTGTCCCCTCCATGCCTCCATGTCCCCTCCAGATGTGCCAGGGAAGGGCAGGGTGCGGGGCAAAGCACCATCTTCCTCTTAACCCAGCTTTCCCCCAGCTGCAGCTGGGGGCGTGGGGTTGAGGTGGGGAACAGCTGCTGCCAAAGGCACCCCAGGAAGACACAGCTTTGCCCCAGGCCTGGGACAACTCTGGGGGCATCTCTGGGCCCAGGCAGCTCATGAGGGGAGGACAATGCTCTTCCTTGCTCTTCTCACCCCCAGGAGACTGTGGCTGACACTGGATGGGCAGTCCAGCTCCTATGTACCCAGGCGGGTGGCTGTGTATGGGGGAACACTAAGCAGGCTGCAGCACCTGAGAACAGTCCTAATTAACGAGTGAGTAATGAATGAGGAGCAGCCTATGCCCAGCTTGTGCCAAACTCCTGAGCTGTCTCTGCATCCTGAGCAGATGTTAAGGATGGGGCTGGGGTTGGTTCTGAGTTACTTGCCAGTGATGGTGGCTCTCCCAAGGGTTGGAACTCCCTGTGTGCAGGCTACATCTGCTCCCACAAGTGTGGTGGTCCCTCACCTCCATGTGCCAGTCAAGTGCCTTAATCTCCTCTTCTGCTCCTCACCCATGCTGCAGCAGCTGGTCTGCAGCATGCTTCCTTCTGCCTGGTGACTTTGGCGGTCTTTCTGCCCCCTCCTCCTCACCTCTGGGGGCACACACCACTGCTGTTAGCTTCCTGAGCATCTCTGCCATGCTGTAGCTGAGAAGTCCTGGGGTGCTTCAGTTCTCCATCTTCACCCTGGCCCTGAGCACCCTTCTCAAGGCAGCCAGGGGTTTACATGGGAGTGCAAGGGTCTCCTCCGCCTTCCCCCAAAACTTGCCCAGTTGATGTTTTTTGGCTGAACAGTGAGATCTGTCTCTGAAGAAGCACCCATGAGACTGCAGAGGTGTCCTTTGCAGTGGCAGGACCCAACTCCTCACTGCGTCTGAATACTTGCAGTGGTTTTTCCCCATGGGCTCACAGGACTTTGATGGGACCTTGACAAAGGTGTTGAAAATACACTTCGTAAATTGCTAATCTACCCAAATCCCTATTTCCTTCAAAAACATACCACCCTTGCATGACCAACTCTGCTTGGAGGATGGTTCTGCCGTTGTGAGATGTGCTGGGACCCCCTAAGAACAGTGATATGCTCTTAGCCATCTTGTCTTTCTGTACTGCTTTGAATTTGTGCTCTTTTCTGGCTTTTTGGATGCGGCTTCCACCTTCTCCAGAACGTCTCTGTGCCTCTGACAACCTCTTCTCTCTGCTTGGGCACCTCCTGCCACAGCCCTGGTGAGGTGGGGGGGCTTTTGCACATCCTCGGCTGGGGAGCCAGAGTGGCCTGTGCCTCGCTGGCCGCCTCACGGTTGTCTGTGCCTCATGGCTCTGCCATCTCCCTCCATGCTGTGTGCAGGAACAGCTACCAGAATGTCTGCATCCTCCGCGACATGAAAACCCACATGCCGGTGCTGGAGATCCGCTTCCTGGAGTGCCGGGGTGAGCCTGTGCACCCAGACTGGGGCTGCCAGCCCAGCCTGGCCCTAAACCTGCAGCCAGTCCTGGCACCTGCAGTTCTTCCTGTCACACCGGCTGCTTTTTGGGATCTGCTGGCGGGAAGGTTGAGGATGAACTTCATATGAGCTGCTGCAGGTGTTGGGGGCACTTTGCCCCCGGTTGCAGCGTCCAAGCCGTGCTGGCTGCAGCACATGCAACATCACTGTTCTTTCTTGGCAGACCAAGGGTACAATGTCCGTCTGCAGGGGATTAAGATCATGTCCTTCTGGGAGTGGGACCTGATCCTCAATGCTGACATGTTCCAGCCAGCCCGACTGGTTCGCTACCCTCTCCTGGAAGGGGTGAATGCTGACGTGCTGTACCGGCGAGCTGTGCTCATTCAGAGGTATGGCACGGGGATGCCACCATCCCCACAGTGAGCTCAGTCCCAAAGAGAATCATGCCCTGACCTGCAGGGGCAGCCCCAGGCTGGGGTCAGCACTGGCCACACAGAGACCCTCTGCAGTGATTCAGCTGCAGTGCAGCGGCATGGGCTGGGCTGCTCTTGTTTGCAGCATTTTCTTGGGGGAAAAGAAATAAAGTGAGTGGCCAGGTGGTGCTGGGTGGGTGTTCCCGTTGTGTCTGGTGTCCCTCCATGGGCCAGTGGGGACCCATGTGCAGGGAGCACAGTGGCCAGGGGTTGTGGTGAAATGCCACTCTCCTGCAGCCTCACACTGCTCCTCTCCTGTCTCCAGGTTTGTCCAGCTCCTGGAAAGTGTCCTGTGTTACCTGATCCCCCTCACCGAGGACAGCATCGGCACCTTCGATGCACTCAGGGTGAGTGTTTGCTAGGTTCCCCTGGGATGGTGCCAGTAGGGGCATCTCCTCACAAGTTCACGTGGTTTTCTGGGGGCTGTAGTGTGTCCTCCTTGATCCAGTGGGGACAGACCAGCCCAGGGCTGAGAGCACCATGCTTGGCATTGTCAGAGGGATGGAGGAGCATCCCCTGTGTCACTGGGGCTGACCTGGGGAGAGGAAAAGACAGGAGGTGGTGGCAGGATCAGGCCTCTAACCATCCCTGCTTGTCCCTTGTTAGAGCATGAAGCCATTCCTGGTGCTGTCCAAGCAGAGTGAAGCCCTCATTGCCCACTGTCTGCAGTCCTCGGAGAGCTCTGCTCCTCACACCCTGCCAAAGCTCTACATCAACCGGCTCCTGGCCCGGGAGCACTGTGCCAACCCCATGCTGGACCCCAGCTGCAGGAACGCTGTCTTCACCCAGGTATGGCAACACCATGCCCTGTGCCAGGTACCTGTCACTTCAGCAGGTATCTCACCCCCATCTCATCCCCTTTCCGCTCTGCTACTCTCCAGCTGTATGAAGGCCTCAGATCTTCCAAGAACAATCAGCCTCTGGACTACAGGTAGGTCTTCAGTGTCATATTTGTGGGGTGTCACTTCCCCAGAGCAGGGTGCAAGGGGATTCCAGGTGCTGCTGGTATGCTTGGAGGAGGGATGTGCATGGGGCTGTTGCTTCCTCACAGGTGGCCCCTGACCTACAGCCAGTGGTGGGAGTGTGATTTCATCACTGAGGGCATCATTGACAATGGTGAGAGCTCTGCCCTGGTGTCTCCTATGTTGGGGTCAGCTCAGTGGGTACCCACGCTGTCCCGGCTGCTCTGGGAGAGGCAGCCCTGCTCTGCACACATGAGGTGGTCCCTGTATCTCCCCTACCCTGCCAGCACTGCTGCTGCCCCAGGGAGGGGGGCAGCTTGGCCAGATCCTGTGGCTCAGTGTCTGGCCCTGGTGTGTCAGGCCCTAACCAGCCTCTGCCCCCCCTGCAGGTGGTGGCTTTCGGGACAGCCTGTCAGATGTGTCAGAGGAGCTGTGTCCCAGCTCGGGCGATGTCCCGGTGCCCCTGCCCTTCTTTGTGCGCACCTCTAATCAGGTTTGGCATCCCACTGTCTGCCTGTCCAGGCCAGGGGAGTCAGTCAGCAGAGCCTGGGGTGTTAGCCCTATCTTAATGTTTGCAGGGCTATTGTCTGGGGAAGCTGTGCTTGTACCCGGGTGGTGGAGATCTCCTGGAAGGGTGTAAAGGGCTGGAGAGGCAGATGGAGGGGTGATGGTGGGGAAGGCTGCAGGAGAGACCATGCTGGGCTCGTCAAATCTCTGTGTGTCTTAAGCATCTCTCCCACAGGCTAACAGCAGCAGTGACACCAGGGACATGTATGTCCCCAACCCCTCCTGCAAGGACTTCCCCAAGTATGAGTGGATTGGGCAGCTGATGGGAGCAGCCCTGAGGAGCAAGGAGTTTCTGGTGAGCACAGCAGAGCCTTCCTGGCCAGTGAGGGGGCTTGGGAGGGGCTGCCCTGTCTTGGGCAGAGGGGCTGCCCATGGGTGAAGGAGGAGCACAGGGAGAATGCTTGTGTCCACTCCCTTTGGCAGATCCTGTCTTTGCCAGCACTGGTGTGGAAGCAGCTGGCAGGGGAGGAGGTCAGCTGGAGCAAGGACTTTGCCACCGTGGACTCAGAGCTGGTGAGCAGGGCTGGGTGCTGGCAGGGCAGTGCTGTGCTCTCTCATGGCTGCTCTGGCTCCACTGTGGTGGCTATTGCTCATTTGGGTTGCAGGTGAAGCTGCTGGAGGTGCTGGAGAGGGTAGACAGGGAAGGCTTCGAGTTCATGTTTGGCAGAGAGCTGACCTACACGACAGTGCTGAGTGACCAGCGCATGGTGGAGCTGATCCCCAACGGCAGCAACACCGCCGTGCGCTACGAGGACCGCAAGGAGTTCATCCGCCTGGTGCAAAAGGCTCGGCTGGAGGAGAGCAAGGAGCAGGTGACTCTGTCTCCCAGGGCTGACAGGGCTGCAAGGGGACCCTGCTCCTGTGGCAAGCCATCCTGGTACCTGTGGGATTCGTGGTTGCCAAAACATGTTCCCCAGCTCCAGCTGGGTGTTCTTTGTGCATCCCATGCCCAGGATGTCCATGTGCCCTGGGGACCCCTTTTGGGGTCCTGTGGTCGCTGTCCCCAGAGCCCTAGATGGCCGCCCAGGGCTGAGACCCACTGTGGTGACACGGAGCCCGTCCTGTGCCCCCACAGATCGCAGCCATACGTGCCGGGCTGCTCTGCGTGGTGCCCCAGCCTGTGCTGGACCTGCTCACCTGGCAGCAGATGGAGAAGAGGATCTGCGGGGACCCGGAGATCACAGTGGCTGAACTGCAGAAGTTCAGTAAGTCACAGGGCCAGCCAAGAGCTGCTCCCTGCCCTCCACAAGGGCAGGGGATCCGCTTGATAATGCTTGTCCTGCACATGCATCCTGGTCATGGGGTGCCTGAGAGCCTAGCGGAGGATAAGCCAGAGGGTCCCTGCATGCTTCAGGTTTAGCAGCAAACCCCACTGGTCCTCACTCTGGTCTGTCTGGTCCTTAGCTGCTATGGGCAGAGGCGAATGACCACTCTGCAAACTAGGACCTCTGTTTCTCCACCCACCATGGCACAGGGTGCTGGTCCCATTCAGAGGTGCCAGGGGCTCTCATGGGCTCACCGAACACAAGCAGAGGGTCTCCTCCTTTCCTTTGCTTTGCTGGGAGTTTCTAATTAAGCCACTGCACATTCTTTGTCACAGTCAAGTTTGATGACTTCCCCTCCGATGACACCCGTGTCAAGTACTTCTTGGAGGCACTCAACAACTTCACCAGTGGTGAGTGACCCCAAGCCTTTCCCTGCTCTTCATGTGCAGTAGGACAGGCCAGGGCATGGGGTACCCACTGCCCTGTGCCCCAGGGGTGCTCACCAGGTGCTTCCCTGGAAACTGGCTGGGGTCATCCCACCTGGCCCTTCCTAGGATCCTGAGAGCATCCCTTAGCTTTGCCTCATGCTCCTGGGGTGATTCTGCAAGGCAGGTCTTGCTGCAGCAGCAGCAACTGGGACAGTTCTGTCCCTGAGACCTGAGCTCTGTCCTTTCCCTCAGAGGATCTCAGCCGCTTCCTCAAGTTTGTCACCGGCCGGAGCCGCCTCCCAGTTCAGATCAGTGTCTACCCAGAAAGGTCGAAGTGAGTCTGTCCTGCCTGTGTTGGGGTCCCTGTGCCATGCTGGGGTCCCCACATGATGTGAGGTCCCTGCGCTGTGCTGGGGTCTGACTCTCCTTTCTCCCAAGCTTGGATGCGTTTGACCTGATGCCACAGGCCTGCACGTGCTCCTCCACCTTCTTCTTGCCCAACTATTCCTCGTGAGTCGAGCTGGGGATAGGGATGCTCCCCACTCCCTGGGGCTGGTATTGGGGCTCCCATCAAGACTCTCCAGGCCTTCCCCTCCGGAGGGAAGCCTGAGGTTTTCTGTGCCCGTCACGGCTGTGACCCAGCGTTCCCCCTTGCAGGGCCAAGGTCTGTGAGGAGCTGCTGCGCTACGCCGTGTACAACTGCATGTCCATCGACACTGACAAGAACCCGTGGGACGAATGAGACCCCCATGTGCCCCACGCCATAGGAGCCTCGGGGACACTGGATTCAATAAAACTGCAGGGCCGGATTCTGCTGTGCTGCCCCAGGTCCTGTTCGTGTCTGTGCTTCGCCAAGGCTGGGACTGGAGCGTGTGGCCAGTGCTGCTGCTGGAGGGGCCAGCATGGCACT
>VZRS01009276.1:0-27490 GCA_013398055.1 Ifrita kowaldi
CCCTCCCGCCAACGGTCACCCCGCCGCCGCGCCAGCCAATCAGCGCGCACGGCTCTGCCCGCCCTCGCTCGCTATTGGATGGTGGGCCTCCCCTGGCTTCTCCCATTGGCTGTTAACCGCGCCAGGAAAGCCGCGGGCCCCGCCTCCTTGTTTACCACAGTTGCCCCGGCTCGAGCTCGGAGAGGCATAGCCCCGCCCCTTTCCTTCAGGCGCGGCTTCGCATTGGCTGCGAGGAACGCCCCGTCCGCGCTGCGATTGGCGGAGGGGGGGCGCCGTTACTTTAAAAAGGGGCTGCGGGCGCGGGGCGGCTCCAGAAGCTGTGAGGGCTCGCCCGGTGTAGGTAGGGTTGTCGCCACCGTTCCCGCACCTCACGAGCCGTGAGGGATCTGAGGGACCGATTTACCCACAGATCCCCCCATGAAGGGCTCCGTACCCTGTGGGTGCCACGGCCCTGGGGGCACTGCCTCGCTGCCTGGCACGAGGAGGGGAGCAGGAGTCTCAGAGAGGGGCTGGAGACATCTTGGGAACCCCGTTTCTGGTTTATACGAGCCCATGTCCCAAGTGCCGTGTAGCACATCTTAATCCCAAATCCTTAAATCCTCACCTTAACCTTCAATGTATCACCAGGTAAATTTGAGTGACCCCGTGAGTTAGGACCGTACCAGAGGGGAAGACATTGAATCAGAATTTCTGCTCATAAATGTTACAAAAAACCGCCCTCAAACCTGCAAAATTAGCAATGAAAGGTGAAAAAGGGGCATAACCCACAGCCAGAGGCATCTGAAACCGCTCGGGAGTAACTGGATGGGTGGAGGGGGGCAGGATGAGGCTCCCAGGAAAGGGCGAACGCAGCCACCGGAGAACGGCTGTGACTAAACTTGGAAGAGCTAAAAGGGAACATTTTGTAGGCTGGAAAGGAGCTGGAGCTGCGAGGAAAGAAATCATCTGCTGTTTGCGTCTGCCTGCGCTCAGTGTGTGCCTCCTGCACAATAACCAGCACCGCGGGGGACAAATACCTGAGCTGATTGCTGGGGCTGCCGGCAGCGTGCTGCGGGGCCCCACACTCTCTGAGAATCAGAAACACAACTAATATTGTCATTTTCCCGTGAAAAGTGCTTTAAGGGATATAAAGCAGGTGGCACAACAGGCTTGTGGAGCTGCCCTTGACCCCAGGCCGGCGATCGTCCTACTTCACCTTCCCCACACCTCCACAACTGCTGCAGGTTTAGTCCGAATAAACCCCGAAAAACCGTGATGCTTTTAGCTCCAGTGGCTGCCCGGCGGACCTTGAAGGTGGCCACCCTCCGAGGCGGATTTGCATCTTGATTATTTAGGTTTGAAATCGCTCTTTCCGGCATCCCCCGAGGTTCGCAGGCAGGGCCTGCTGAGCGTGAGGAAGAGGCGGGCACCATGGCCCGGGCACGGTGTGCTCTGCTCGGAGCAGCTGCTGGAGCCAGCCCGGCACAGCTGCTCTCCCTTCCTGCCCTGTGGCTGCACCACGAGGGAGAGGAGGGCAGGATGGGGCTGCTCCGTCCTGGCAGGTTGGCACCGGCGCTCCCGGGGCACGGCAGATGCTCCGCAGGCTCCGCGGGAGCAGCTTGCGAAGGAGGGTTTGGTTCTGCTCGGGAGAAGGGGAGAACCCTGCGAGCCAGCTGCCAGTTCCATTATTTTGAGCACGGATGGATTTTGGCAGGGCTTCCACCTCGGGCATCCCGCAGGGACCAGCACCAGCCAGAGACCATCGCTCCGTGGGCTTCCCGCATCCCTTCTCCCCACACCTCACCTCAGACTGAACAGAAATAATCCTTCACCTTCCTTAAATCTCCTCTTCCCTGGGGAAACCTCACACGGCAGGCAGGCTGCATTTTGTCTCATCCTTATTAAAAAAAAAAATCCCCAAACCAACCAAACAAAACGCCAGCAAACCAAAGCTCTCTGCTGTTCCAGTGGTGGTGGTGGTCCCTTGATCTTCTTAGGGATGGCCCCAGGATGGGAAAGGTTGGATAGCTCCGCTTCCTAAGAGGATTTGGGGGCATCAAGGAGGATAATAAATAAAAATCGACAGCAGAGAACAAACCAGAGGGATGATAAAATAGACAGTTCTGAGCAAACCAAAGGGCTATGCCTCGCTCCTCATTCCAGGCAGCGGCAGTGGAAAAGTTGGAGGCTTATCTTTTAATTAGGTTAAATTAGGAAATCTTTTTGTTTTGCTTTGTGTTTAGCATAACATTGTCTTGGAGGTAAAAGCTTGGAAATGGAAGGTTTTCTAGATTAGGTTAAATTAAGATATTATGCTTCTTAAAGAAGACAAAGCATTGTCTTCAAGGTAAATGTTTAATTACATTTTAAAAACAATTCCGTCTGTGCAATAATAAGACAGAGCCCAGCTCTGCCTGTGACTGCAGTTCCAGACGGAAGCCAAATAAACTGAGAAATTGGTGTTGAAGGAGTTAGGAGGCAGAGTGTAATTACTGGGGAAATGGGGGTCCTGCTGCATTATGATTCTTGGTTTTTAGCAGCTCTGGAAGAAATAATTTAGAGAAAATTACTTTTTTTTTTTTTTAATGGGCGTAAGAAAAATAGAATTTAATATCCACCTTTCTGTGAGGAAGCAAACTACAGAGTGATAGATGACACTCAGGGCAAAGGAGTTTGGCCTGATTACTGCACTCCAGCATCCAGACTATCTTTTAAAGAGCCTCGATGTTTATTCCTCTCTCAGAGCAGAAAACGCTCCTGGTTCTGGCTGCGGGAGCAGCCGGGATGAATCCCAGCGCTGGAATAGCACTCCAGAAACCCTCTCTGCCTCCCAGAATCGCTCCAGACGGGGATTTTTGGGCACCGCAGCCGTGGAAGGATGGAGCAGGCAGATGGGAGAGAGGCTCTGTGGCAGTGGCAGCAGGGGCAGAGCCAACACAGCCTGGGGATGGGGAGGGAAGGGGAAGGGAAAAAGGGGGAGAGGGGAAAGGAGAAGGCAGAGGAAGGAAGGGAAAGGGAAAAGAAGGAAGGCAGTGAAAGAAAGGAAAGGGAGAGAAAGGAAAAGAAGGAAAGGAAGAAAGGGAGGGAAAGGAAAAGAAACCCAACAAGCCAGCCTTGTTCCCCTGTAGTGGAAAGGGATCGTACATCTGAAACAGGGCAGCCCCAGCGTGTAAACCAGACACCTAAACCCTGCTGATAGCTACTACAAAGCGCAGGCAGTGACAACAAACCCTGCTGGAGTTGCCAGCCGTGAAAGGGAAGGGATCCTTCCCCTCGCGGGGAACAAGCACGGGGCTGACAGAACAAGGAGCCGTCTCCCAGCGCGGCACTGGAACATTTCTGACACTCCAGAGGCCCGCGGAGCCCAATTTGTGGCTCAGCTCTCCGCAGCCCCATGTCAGCATCCCGCTGGGAGCAGCGGCTCCCGCTGCCGGGACGGATCCTGGCTGTTCCCACCCGGCTCTCCCTCACCTGCGGTCCAGCAGGGAATGTTCGGGGAAGGACAAAGCTTCCAAGGCTGCTGTTCCTCCCCTGCAAGCAGCACGGGCTGTGTTATTTAATGTGTCAGGCCCACTGCAGCTGGCGCTGGTTTATCTGCTTGGGATCAGATAAGGGGAAACCCAGGCATTGAAACCTGGCTGAGGCATCATGCAAACAACAGCCCTAAACTTCGCCTCCACTGCGGGCAGAATGAGCAAAACAATCCCTGATGGCCTGTAATGACTCAGGACGGGAGAAATCTGTGCGGTATCGATTATTTTAAGGCTTTAGAAATACGAGCAGAGGACGGGAGGCTACGGAGAAGCCTGGGTAATTAAGGAAGCTCGTTATCTGCTCCCTGGACTTGGATGGCAGAGGTGCTGAGTGCTGCTGCCTCGAGTTACTCAAGGAGCGGGGAGTGAGGGGCAGGGCTGCTTGTCAGATTAAACCGCGTACTGAGGGATTACCGGCATTGTTTGGGCAGGAATTATTCTAACTAAACACTCGAAAGGTTGAACTGTAGTGGTAATCCAACCACGGCAGTGTCACCTGTGCAGGGCGGATGGAGAACCCAGAGGAACTCAGCCAACACAGCCTGGGGCACCGACCGGCACAAGGTGTGGGAAAACTGATGGATAAAGTGGGAAAGGAAGGCAGGAGAGGGATAAAGGTGTAGAAAGATGTTCTTCGGAGCAGCCTTTCTCCTCCTCCTTCGAATGAACCCCTCAGCATCTCCTGACCATCCTGTGCTGCCAAGGAGGACGTTCGCAGGCTGGAAGTTACAGAAGTGGATAAACTGGAAGTGGGGCTTGCCCTGATCTCATTCAGAGAATTTTAATGAGCTAAACCTGCAAAAAAGGGGTTCCTTAGTCCCCTCTCTGCCAGTCAGGAGTGGATGGCCAGGGCAGAGAAAGCAGCTGCCTCACCTGAAGCTACAGAAATGCTCCAGCCACATTCAGACCACAGAAAATGGGATAATTAGCCCCAAAAAGCTCTGAATTCAGGGGCACCATCACACACTGATCTGCAGATCTGGCTGCTTTGCTGTTAACTCCACATTCCTACATCCAAGATATTAATTATCTGAGTTAAGAGTCACACTTAGGGATGCACAGAAGCCTTGCTGAGAATTCCAACGGTTCTCTGCAGGCAGGAGGGAGACATTTGCACAACGCAAACCCCGTCACCTCAGCCAGACTCGTGTTCTATCCCAGAAGAAGAGGGGAAAAAACCCATTCACATCTGAGATAACAACCTGTTCTGAGTCCCTCACACCGGAATTGTGTAGGAACGAGCTCTCACAAGAGGAGGAATCTTGCTTAATTATGGTAAAGGTCTACATCTCAGCAATCCTACCTCCTGCGTGCCAGGGAAAATATCAAACACGCTGAAAAATAGTACAAAGGCAGAAACACAACATAAGGTGCATGGAGGAGAGAGCGGGAACATTTTAGTTTATTACTTTCCTGTAGCACCAGGTGACTAATGGAGCAGGCTGCAGCTTTTTTTCCTTTTTTTTTCATTAAAATCAGCATCATCAGAACGTCTGTGTTCCATTTTCCCCTGCTTAAATAAGGAGAGGGCCGGAGGAATGCCATGAGTTTGCTCTTGTGAATGTGGAGCAACAGCCTATTTTAGATGGCTTCAGAAATAAGATCCCAAGTGGGAAAGGTCTAAGAATAATTTTCAGCCAAAGACTTCACCTGCCAGGAAATGCAGCTCGGGCAAACCAGACCCGAAGGCAAATCAGGGAGGAACTTGGTGAAAGCGAAACAAACCCAGTTTTGGACAAACAGAGGAATTAAGAAAACCCAACGATCTTCAAGCAGACTTAAATATTTGGTTTGAGTCAAAGAAGCATCTGGAGTCAATCCAAAGTGGATTTGGCCCCGATGGCCCCTGGGAATGAGCCACCTGCTGTCTATGGCAGGATTCTGTCCGGAGCTGGAAGATCTCCTCTCTTTTTCAGGTGAAATCTGGCTATTCAATGTTCCCTAACAAGCCTGCAGACCCCTGAACTGTTTGGAGGATCTTTCTTTGAAGAGGATCTTTCCTGACGGGGAGAGTTCCAGATGAGGATCAGTGTGTGAACCCTTCTGGACTAATAGATAAGTGCTACGATAATTTAGGACATATTTCCAGCTTGTGGTTAGCAGACCCCTGGGGTTAATTCACTGCTCTGTAGCAATCTGTTAAAAATACTGGGGTGAAAAAAACCCAATTTCCAATAAACCATGTGGAGACCTGCACAGAGGACATTTGTTTTTAGGAGACAAGTCAAAGACTAAACCCCACCAGTTTATGGACATTGCAAAAAACCTTATCAAATCAACTGTCACACGTTTGGGGTTTTTTCACCAAGAGATAACAGCATAAAACCCTTTTGGGTCAGATTAATCAGAGCTATTAGACTTAATGGCAAGTGATAAGTCCATGAGCCACAGAACTCCTCTGGCCATTTGTCCACAGAGAGGATCTGGAACTGCCCGACCCTGCTGACTTTAATTGGATTCTGACTCTGTGTCAGAGAGCCTTGATAAACTCCCTGGGTCAAACCTTCAGCCCCTCTCAATTATTTCCTGTGCTCCTGAAGGGCTGCAGAGGGACCCTTAGCTGGCTGCAGAGAGACCCTGCCCTGCACGTGGTCACTGAGCAGCCTGTGCCATCCCAGAGCCAGCAAACAGATCCGTCTCAGAGGGAAAAGGATTTCCCCCTTCCCTTGGTGCCAAGCTCTTTTCCCTTTAATGCCTTAGAACCAGGCCTCTATGGGCCAGGCCAGGAGAAATCAGAACACCTCAGAGCATTTGAATGGGATAACAAAAATATGTCCATTATAGGGGAAAAAAGAAGCGTTTCCAGAGAGCTAAAAGTCCTTTAAAATGGCAATGAAAATCCCAGCTCACAGCAGCATCCATTGGCCATCCTCAGGTGACTTCTAAGGCTGGGCTGAAATCATCCCTCCGCTGTGCAGTGGCTCGGGCTGGAGATTGGAGCAGGTCAGGAGATTCTCCTGTCGAGATTTATACACAGAGTGTTTTCTTGGCACCTCTCAGGTGCCAGCAGGCCCTTTCTGTGGTGTCCAGGTGATCCACTGGGATAAATTCCTCCTGCATTTTGCACGGATCCCTGGCAGGTGCAGCCCCTCCCCAGGAGCTGTCGGGGTAAGCAGAATTTAAACCTCCTTCAAAGAGGTCAATAATGTGTAGAGAAGGAGGAAAGATAAGGTTAATGGGGCAGATATTCCAATAAATATATTTCTGTTCCCTGCGGAGAGGAGTCAAAGCTGCTGAAGCGCTTGGCTGTGCATTGCTTTGCCAAATTACAGAGTTACCCTTTTCTCTCTCCAGCCATTAACCAAACCAGGAAAACAGGGCCCCCGTGGAGCTCAGCCTTCCCAGAGTGGGAGCTCCTGTGTCTGACCACTGGAACCCAGGCCAGGAACAGGGGTTAAGATTTTAAATGATCACGGGAAGGCAGCAGCTAAAGCCATAACAGGAGACAAACCTGCACTTTGCAGACGAGCTGCTGTCACAGGCCTATTTTGCAGGTTATTTTTTCCCCCTGAAAGGCAGGACTGTTGCTCTGTTTTAAAAATGAGCTTTTCCCTGACTGCCCATATCCCCCTTCAGCTGTGCACTGCACCAGCTCCCTGGCAAACACTGAAATAAGGAGAGGGTTCTCTGCAGCCCAAAATAACTTTTCAGTCACCTTGAGGGTGAAGTTCATCTGTCCCGACCTGTGAAACAGGTCACTCCCAAGCTGGCTGGGATGAATCATTGTCTGCACTATATTTAACCAGAGCCTGGGGAGGGCTGCACCGAATTGTTGTCGTTTTGCCAGTCTGATGTCCCGTGTTCCCCGTGGCATCCGCAAGCAGAACACGTCCTGTGGCACAGACACGGTCTGGAGGTGCCTCAGCAGCCCAGCACCAGCGCTGGGCAGGGCTCAGCACTCCCCTGGCTGAGGAGTTTTCTCTTCCAGCATCACCCAGGACCTGATTAGGGCTCTTTACTGGTGGCACTGTGCCAGCACAGCCCCTGCTGCTGGTGGGAGAGGGAGGTTTCACCCTCCAGGTCCATTCAGAAATGCCCTCAGTGGCCTCTCAGTTTTTCCTGGGTCGGTAGAAAATGAAACAATTTTATGCAGCTGGTGTGAAACAGGGAAATGTTTTTCCTTCCTGGTGTCTCCGTGTGGTCCCAGCTCAGACTCATCATTCCACGTTATCCAAGAGATCCCTTGAAATGACAAATCTCCTACAGGCACCCACAGATCCGCTTACATTTCACCTTTCCTTTTCCTCCTTTAAAACTGCACACAGGGCAACGCTTAATCCACGTGGCAAAAGCAAAAATACCTTCCCTGGATCCTCACCAAGGCTGAGCAGATCCTCCTCGGGGACCCCAGCAGACCCTGCCCGGGTCGGTGCCTTGTCCCTGTCCCCCGCCGGGCCCGGGTGAGCAGTGAGCTCACAGCGGTGCCCAGAGAAGGGGAGAGGAGCTGTTTGTGCTGCTCGAGCTGCGGTGCATGAGCTCACAGGTTTTTGTGCCGGTCTCCGAGGGGCTGCTCCAGCCACTCACGCTGCATGCAGATGGGAAAGGCTCTGGCCAGGCTGGAACACAGAGAACGGGAGCTGGGGAAAACAACAATTATGGGATTATAAAAATACCTGCCGGGTATCAGGAATGTGAGAGAGGAGGGGGGATCGAGGAGTCTTGGGGGAAGGGACAGGTAGGGAAATTAACGTCTCGGGGCTGTGTCCTCCTGTCCTGGCTTTGGGAAGGGAAAAAAACACCCAAAATTTATTGGTAAGACCTGTGGGACACATGGTCCAGCCCGGGTCACTGCAATGCCGACTCTCCACTGCTGATTTTCCCCCAGGTTTTGGGGCTGTTTGAGGCCAGAGACAGTCGGGACAGGCTGATGTCCCCTGAAGCACAAGGAATGCTGTGCAGGACGTGGGGAGGGAGGCTGGAATTGCTCATTTTTAGCTGGCTGGGAGGGAGGAGCGATGTCCCCTCTGCAGGTCTGAGGTTGTTGCTTTGTGTCTGCTTCCATTTGTCAGCGGTCCCAGCCATCACCCTGGCACAGGCCAGTGAGTGACCCTCAGGGACAGCCCTGGGCCGTGTGACACACAGGAGGGAAGGTTTGGGACTCCTCATCTGTGGGGTGGACGTTGCTGCAGCAGCCAGGGGCATCCCAAACCCTGGCAGAAGCCTGCAGAGCCCAGGAAAGGCTGCGTGTTCATGGCCCAAGGCAAACCCAGCTCAGCCTTTAATGCCTGGCTGCTTCCAGAGCCTTCCCCCCAAACTTGCTCAGGGCTCTTTGCATTTCATCCTAGAACACCCCGGTGCTGGCTCTGAGCTCTGAGAGATAAAAGAGGAGGAAATTCAGCTCTCAGACCTCCTTTGCCGACAGTCCTGGAGACAGCAGGAAAACCCAGGGACTGACAATCACATGGCTGGTGGCACTCGGGTCACACGGACAGGGCTCTCCTCTCGAGGCAGCTGCCACCTCCTTGCTCTTTAGAAGGAGTTTGGCACCTGCTGGATCAAACTTTGTTAGGAGGAGAGGGAATACGGGGCTGTGCCAGGGCTGGAGAGGCCTTTCAGAGAACGGGAATTACTTTTTAAAAACAAGTTTGAAAAGCTGTGTGTGGCTTTCAAGAGCCCTGGTATCTCAGGTGGCAGCCTGGAGCTCGGCACAGGGGTCACTAAGTGACATCTCTGAGCTGTGTGAGCAGCCAGAGAAGCTGCTGAGAACAGTTCCCCCCGTTACTGATTCTCACCACACAGCCAGGAGCTCCCCTGCAGATATTGTGCTGTGTTATCACCTCCCTGAGATGGCCCAAATCAGATAAAGCCCGAGCTCATCAGAGCAGGCAGCTTTAAATCAGCATTTAAAGGAGCCTTTATCGTTCCCCGCTCGCTCGGAGCAGGTTGGGATGCTCAGCCTGGACATTCCCCAGCTCCTGGCCCAGCGTGTGGCTCATCCTGAGGCTCTGAGGGGGGTTAATCGCTCGGAAGGGACGGATTCAGTGACATTTCACCGAGGCTGGCAGGGCCAGCGCAGGAGGAGCAGTGACAACCCAAGGGCAGGGACACACCTGCATCCCCGCGGGTTACGATGAGGGCACCGCAGCGGGGCTGACAGTGGGGTCACGCTGAGAGGGGACTCACACAGCACCCCTGGGGCTGATCAGCCGGCTCCCTGCCCTCAGCAGCCCCGTCTCAGCCTCTCCTCCACCGCCGGGCTGCCAT
The DNA here is from genome assembly GCA_013398055.1 of Ifrita kowaldi. Classification (NCBI taxonomy): domain Eukaryota; kingdom Metazoa; phylum Chordata; class Aves; order Passeriformes; family Cinclosomatidae; genus Ifrita; species Ifrita kowaldi. Next base: position 9,717 of record VZRS01009276.1, read on the forward strand.
CAGTCAGGGCTCCGTGCCCAGGACCAGCCCCGCGCTGGCATCACGCGGCTCCGGCAGCCGCAGGCAGCTCTCCCCGGGGCTCTCGGGCACTCAGCCGGAACCCAAACCTCTCCTCTGAGCAAACAGTACTTTCGACTTGTCTGCAGCTCTCTCAGCTGCTGCGTCAGGCGGGAGAGGAAGGGATGCAATTTGGGGCTCGGCACTACTGCACTTCCTTATGCAATGTGGGTAACGAGGCAGGGAACGCCTGGGACTGCAAGGAGCAGCTCCAGCCTGTGCTGCTCCGTCTCATCCCCACCTCGGAGCCCACGCTCTCGTCCTGAGGACGCGAAAAGCAGAACTGGAGAGGCTCAAAGCGGCAGGGGCAGGGGGAAGCAGCGGTGATGCACAGCCGGTGTGGCAGCCGAGCCTCTCCTGTCAGGGCTGGGAAATGCCTCGTGTGTTCCTACCTGTCTGCAGCCCTTGGATAACCGCACCAGGAGCTTTCCCACTTCTCCCATCACATTCCGCAGACGTGAGTCAGGCCAGCTCGAAATATAAACGGGAGACCACAGAGGAGCAGGTGACCCAGATTCTGACAGACCTTCCCCAATTTAATCTTGATATACACCACCAGCCGCCGGCTGGATCACGATGCTTTAACCAGCATGAAAAACAAGTCCAGCCTCTCACGTCCCCAAAAAGCAAAGCTCCTGCCTGCCCAGCACTGGCTCTTTTCACACACAACCACATTTTGCCGACCCACTGCCCCCCAAACTCTCCTGGACCCATCAAACCTCAAACATAAATGTGGGGGATCAGATCTGGCCCCATTTAAGAAGCAAATCCCCAGCAGAGCAGCACAGCCCCATCCCACAGACACACCACGGTGACAGATCCTCTCCAGAGCCTGTGGCCGTGGCTTTGGGATTTATTTGGTTACTCTGAGAGGTGAGAAGGTGGATTTGGGGAAGCTGTGAGTCGAAGGGCTCCAGCTGTGGAGGGGGAAGCCTGACCTGATGCCGAACAGCTGGGAGGGAGCTGAGCCTGGGCAGTGATGCTCCAGCTCCGTGCCTGGCTCTGCAGGTCGGGGCTGTGGATTTCTGGGTGAGCCATGCTCGACAGCCAGTAAATATTCCTGACTCCAGCTGGACCACGGCTGCAGTAAAGCTCTGCCAGAGTCAGCTGGATCATCCTCTGGCTCATGCACCAACCCCGAAATTACAGGTTCATGTTACAGGCTCTTCATTAAAAGGTGATTTCACGGGAGCTGTGGAGAGGGTGATTTTCAAACCTGAGCCGGATCTGCCGGTCCAGCAGATTTTTGCATCATTCTCAGCCCTCTTCAACCACCCACCTTCTGTGCTGACTGTTTTTAACTCCCATGTGAAACCGAGTTGATCTGAAAGTCGCTGACAGAAGATGCACCTGGCTCCTGTCACTGCCTCTGCTGCTGTCACCCTGATAACCCCGTGCCCAAAACCTGCAGCTCCCTCCTTTTCCACAGACAGGGAGCCACCTCCACCCTTCCTTACAAACAGACCAAACCACCCAAAGAACTCTGACACATTTTCCCGGTTTTTAAGGTTTCCCTTGGGGCTGGGTGAGCTGCAGCCACTTCTCTGCACATCAGCTCATGTCGTACAGAGGTTTAGTGATCAGGAATATTTCATGTTTTTAAGCCCTCTTTCCCCTGTGATTTGCACGTTCTCTGCAGACAGATCTGCGTGAACTGCAGAGCTGCAGGATGGGATGACCTGGGAACGTTCCAGGATCAAAGGACATTACAGGCAAATCCCTGCTGCTCCTGACCGCGGTGAGATCTGGCTGGGCTCGGGATCCTGTTACTACACACGAGGACATGGATTAAAGCTTTGTTCTTACCCTGAGCTGTCCAAGGGAGGCTGCAAACATGGCTCACTGTCATCATTTCACTTACAATAACACATGAGCTCGGAGGAAGGCTCTCAGCTGCAGCTTTTTATATCTAAACTCTTCCTGGCTGAGCAATCTCAACCTACTATTGATCCAGATGACGCATTTGATTCCTATAATTGAGATTGGAATGAAAAAAAAAAGCCTTTCTATTTCTTCCAGCGAGTTTGTTTCTCACGTTTGACAGCTCGGTGCGTGCATCACTCGGGCTTTTGCCGTGATTAAAGTGAAGGAATTTGTTTAAGGGTGGAAACTGCCTCAGCCCAAAAGTCACGGACGGTGGGAGCAAAATACCTGGGTGTTCTCTCACCCATCGCCTTTGAAATGTCAAGCAGAAGTTGTTTTCTAGGGGATCATGGAATGGTTTGGGTGGGAAGGGACCTTGAAGCTCATCCCATTCCATCCCTGCCACCTTCCACTGTCCCAGGCTGCTCCAACCTGGCCTTGGGCACTGCCAGGGATCCAGGGGCAGCCACAGCTGCTCTGGGCACCCTGTGCCAGGGCCTCCCCACCCTCACAGGGAAGGATTTCTCCCTAATATTTCATCTAAACCCACTTCCTTTGAGTTTTCACCCATTCCCCTTTGTCCTGTCAAGTAGAAAGAACAAAATAGAAATAAACCCGTGGCCAGCTGGGAATCAAACTAGCACAGTTCCAATGCTGCAGGCTCAGTGATCTTCCCCTGCTGCCTTCCCCCTGTCCAAGAGAATTTCCAGCAGCTGAACCGCACAGAAATTCTCCAGTTTCACACAGAATAACCACTGACTCAGAGGAGAAAGTCTCAGATTCAGGAACGAGCCTGGAGCCCCCCTCTCTGGGTAGGAAATCGAGCTGGCACTTCCTCACTTCAGATCTTTCTGTAGGTATTGCATTGATGGAGAAGGCGCTGTGTATTTGCTTGTTTATTTGCAAAAAAAGGTTTAAAAAAAAATTCTATTAAAATCCTGCACCTCTGGGACTGCCTTTGAAAGGCGTGTGATGTGACTCCAGGAGAGAAGTGATCAGCCTGCAATAATTTAGATGTTCCTGTTGCTATGGATACTTTCTTTAAGTGAAGCATACCATTATAATTTAAATTTCCAGTAACTCACGAAAAAAAAAAAAGACAGCACATTAAAAGTAATAAAAAATGCCAGAGACGCAACTGTTTTATTCTTTGCTGTCAGTTTCACTCGTGCTGTGACAGCGTTGGAGAAGTGATAAAATTGCCACGTCTGAGCAGATTTAGTACTTTTACACGTTTTATTCCATTAATTAGACCTGGGGTTCGTGGCTGTGATCGAGGCAGTGGCCGAGCGACAGGCTGGGAGCTGGGATGTCACGCTGGGAGCTGCCAGGGAGGAGGGCTCGGAGCTGAAACAAGCCCTGACAAGCGGCGAGTTCGGGGGTTGTTCCAGCAGCATCGGCGCGGGCAGATGGAAACACAAAGGTACAAGGCAAATAACTCCCTGCGAAGTATCATCAGCCGGGCTTTTAAGCAGAAAACTTCGCCTGGAGTGGTGTTGCCATCCGTGGGATTGGAGCAGCTGAGACAGAATCCGCCGCTGCGGCTGGCAGGGAGCGTCGGGAAAAGCCTGGCGTGGAGGCTGGGGTGTTTGCTGAGGAAGGGAGTGCTGATGGTGAGGGCTGGAAAGGTGAGAAAAAACCAAAACCTTGGAGGCAGAAAGTGAGAGATGTGGAGTTTGCAGTGTCTGGTTTGAAGGGAGAGGAAGGAAAATCCCCCCCGTGCCCAGAGAGACGGCGGCGGTGGCTCCGAAGCAGAAACTGTGACGGCCAAAGTTTGGGACAAACGAGGCGTTTGGGGAGTATTTTGGTGTCTCAATAGGGTTTTTCTCACCTGCTGGCTCAGCAGCAAGCGGGTGCCAGGGAGGAGCAGGGATGTCAATGACTTGGCATCCCTCCTTCTTGTGAAGCCCGTATTTCTCCTCGGGGCCAAGGGGCCGGCTGCTTTTAGCAGGGAGGAAAAATAACAACGAACCCCCAGAGCCCCCGGCGCTGCCTCCCGTCCCTCCCCTGGGCACGGAGGAGAGGTGCTGAGGAAATGAATTAATGCAACATTAAGGCTCCCTCTGCCACGAGCAGGATCGGCTCGCTGCTGATAAATTGCTCCCAGTCAGAGCTGACTGGCTGCTAAAACGGCTCCAGGTTATTCCATCTGCTCCTGGAGCTGCTCCTGGGGGTTCCGGGGTCCCCTCGGCGCTGTGGAAGTTTGTGGATCTTCGGCACTGAAATTACAGCTCTGTCGGGAGCTGTGCCAGCCCCTCCACACGCCGTGAGGAGGCAGGGTGACAGCCCAGAGTGTCACAGCACTGCCACCTCTGTGCTGCTGCTGTGCCTGCTCCGGGGGAGGGAAGGGCACCAAAATCACCTCATGTCCCCCCCCCTGGAGAAATGCGGGGCTGGGGGAGCAGAGCCAGCAGCCCCCAGCCCGCTTTTCATGGCACAGCCACCCCTCAGCAGTGAATTCCTCCTCCCCTCCCTGGCAGGAGAAGGGAATGGATGCTGAAAGTTCCTTAACTGGCAGTTAAAAAAAAGGTCACATCAGAACCGAGGGATCAATTTGTTCCTCAGCAGGGCCATCAGCTATGCGTGAGGGCTCAGCACTCATAATCTGGGACAGCTCACCCTGGAACAGGCAGTTTCAGCTGAAAAATGGACTTTGAGTGGGTTTATTTTTGTTAGCACGGCGGGAGGGAGGGGCCGTGGCTCTGCAGAGCCCCCCGGCCCTGCCCACGGCCCTGCTGGGACCCGGAGGGACGGGGTGGCACGGGCGGCTTCCATCTGCCAGCACCCCAAAGGGATTCAGCACCCCAAAGGGATTCTCCAGGTGCTTCCCAGCCGAGGTGGGGGCAGCTGGGAGCTGCAGAGGGCTGGGCTGGGCTCTTTATCCGAAAGGCAACTGCACAAATTCAGCTGCCCCCAGAGGGAAGCACTTTGTGACTCAGGAACAGTCAGCGAAGAGATTCGGGGTTTGATGTTCCTCTTTGCGTGCAGATGAGCCTGAAGCACCGACCTCCCTCTTCTCCCCCTTCTCACACCCTCACCTGGAGCCACACGGGGACGGGTCCTGCTCCCTCTGTGCATCCCACGGGGCCACATCCAGCCCTTGGGAGCAGACCACGGCTCAGGTCCAGCTGCAGCTCTCTCCCCACTTGGATGGCTCTGGAATCACCTCCCCAGGACGTTTCTGATCACGTCCTGCCGTGCATCAGGGACAGGCAGAATTCAACCAGAGACACAAAAGCTGCCACACATTAAAGGGACCACGGGGAAAATAAAATTAAAGTCACCCAGCACAGAGGCTCCAAAAAATGGCAGAGATTTTATTCCCCTCAGTACAGAATACTCTTTACAGCGTCAGGTTTTCTTAAAAAAAACCACTCTAGACACACACAAGGGTAGTGTTATGCATTTCAGGATCTCTCTAGGAAAGGAGAAAGGTCAGAGAAACCCTCACACTCCATCCCGCAGCTCCCTGGGGTGGGGGCAAGGCGCTGCCTACAGCACTGCAGGGCTGCTGCAGCAGGGTCCTGTGCCTGCCCCGTGCCTGCAGCACAGCTCTGCTGCTCCCTCCCATCCCCCGAGGCTGGTGCTGCTCACAGGATCGCTGCTTTAAACACCCCTGTGCAGAGCACAGGTTCCATCAGAGCCGGGATGAGTCAGCTCCACGAGCCCTCGACACCTTCTCACACTCACACTTGGGGGGGGGGAAAAAATATCTCAAACCTAAGTCAGAGTCACTCGGCTGCTTCCTAATGAATTCTTACAGCTGACAGAGAGGGTTTTATTCCTTCCTGCGAGCAGTTTTAGGGGAGTTCTAAAGAGCTATCTGGGGAATGAATTAGTGCTCCAAACCCAAGTTACAAATCTATAAAACAGATTAGTACACTTCACGTAAGGCCACAAACACTGCGAGATGTCAGTGAGACTGTTTAGGATCATTAAACTTAATCTTTTAATTAGCACAAACTTTATACCTGCATTGCTGATTTTCAGTTCCAGGGGTAGATGGAGCTTCCTGAGCCCCCTGGGAGCTGCGGCTGTCAGGGAGAAGGGATTGGGGCACCACCGGGAGGGGCACCTCTGGCTAATTGGACAGCCAGGTATTGCTCCTGCCTGATCCAACTCCACGTGGCTTTGAGGCAGGAACAAGTCCTGGGCAGGCAAACCCACAGGGCCAAGCTGGGAACACGGATCTGTGGTGCTGCTGCGCCTCCCAAGCTGCCCTTTCCAACAGATTTCAGCCAAACGAATCCTTCCTCCCTGGTGGTTTTGCTTTTAAAGCCAACGGTGCAACGGAGCTTTAGGATCTCGAGTCGGTCAGAGGTGAGGGGTGAGCTTTGAGCCAGAGCTGCAGCATTGCCAGGGTGGGTTCTTTTTGGGTAAATAGCTTCTGAGGAGAAGTTCCAGGCACTGCTTACCATGACAATTCGGACCATCGCTTTCAGTTCGAGTTTTAAAGTGCAAAACTTGGTAGAGTCTTTGGGTTAAAAAGCATCGATTCCCACAGGGAGAGCCGGGAGCCGTGGGGTGACTGACAGCTGTGAGAGTGCCACAGACACTCACACAAAAGCTCCAGCTCTGCTCCCTCTCTGATTTCACACTGTCAGCAGCTGCTGCAAACCCCCTCCCTGGCCAGGCAGGTGATGTGTTGTTCCCGAATCCGTGGATTAGCAACACTTGGAGCTGCGTTTGCCTGCGCAGCCCGAGCTGCGGGGTGCTCACGGAGGGGCTTTGGTGGTGCCCGGGCTGTTTGCAGGCAGGGACAGGCACTGCTGCTCTCCACAGCTCCCAGGAACACCTGTAAACTGCGAATAAATACGTCCAAGAGCATCTCGTGGTTTAGATAAAAGCAAGGTACAAAAATCCGCGTTAGGTTTCTGAAGCTTTGGTCTAAACTGGGCTGTGAAATCCTCTGAGCTGCTGGAGAGCCCTGGGAAGGTTCCCCGGTCACAGCACCCGGAACAGCACGATCCAGGCCACAGGCTCCGAGTGGTTTTCCTCTCTTGGATGCCTCTGCCCTCAGAACATGAACAGATCGTCCTTCTCTGCCGTGCCGGGGTCGATTTTGTTCCAGTCTACAGGGGACAGAGTCTCTGCACTCTGGATGTCCTGAGCCGTCAGCCCCGTGTCCAGCACCTGCGGGTTCGTCCTCGACTGGGCCAGTCTGAGGGGGCACAAAAACACAGAGTAAAACACAAACCCGGGTGGTTTCGTGCCTGCTGCACCCCCAGCGCTGCAGCTCCGCGTTTCAACACCCTGCAGCCGAATGGGAACTCTCGGGAGGGGGGAGCTGGCACAGAACACTCGCAGCACTCTCAAGGCTGTTGCAGCTTTGCTGCTGGCTTCTCTCAACAATTCCCCTGCAGGCATCCCGGGAATTTGCAGGCCGGACATCCCACAGATTAGCGGCCTGGCAGAGCAGCGTTCTCCTCCCTGGAGCCATCCCTGGGCTCTGGTCCCCAGAGGAGCAGCCTCGGAGCAGTGACTCAGCCCTGCCCCAGCAGCAGCTCCCTGGCTCAGGACTCCGAGGGCTCAGCTGATGTTTAAACAGCCCCAGGAGCAGCTGGGAGAGCTTCTCAGCCCAGATGTTTCACAGAACCTAAGGAGCCCCAGTTTGTTGTTGTGTGGTTTAAATCCCCCCTTGTGAAAATACCGCAGCACCGGGGCTGGGGGTTAACTCAGACATTTGGGGTTTCATCCAGGGGAGGCACAACGTCCCAAAAAGCCTGAGATGAAGCCCCGATTTTTAATAAAGAAGGGAAAATGTGCAGCGGTGATGATGTGGCAGGAATGGCTTCGGGAGCGGCGGAGGATGAGCAGCCCAAACTCTGAGTCACCAGAGGGCCGAGGGTGATGTGACAGCTCAGCACCCAGCAATGCAGAACAAACCCCAGGAACAACCACATCTGCTGCACCCAGTGGGGCGAGGAAAACAGAGGGACCAGGACATAAATCAGCCCCGTTACCAGCCACAGCCTGGGATGAGGCTGCCGGGGAAGGGGAAGCTGTAAATCATCCCTGAGAGCCAAACAAGACCCCAAGGGCTGAGCAGGAACTGCTGCAAACCCTTCTCCTGCCTCACTCCCTCCTCCAGCACCTGCCAGCCCGAGGGGGAGGAAGAGGAGGAGGAAGAGGAGGATGGGACCCACATAAACTCCACCAACCCCACAGGACAGGCAGGAAAACCCACCCGAAAGGAAACGGGTTTGTTTGGCTTTGCTGGATGGCTCAGCAGGCACGGGCAGGGAAGCCTTTAATTTGGAGTGGAAAGAGGAATAAACCCCACGGACTGAGGGCCACACACCCTGAATTTGTGGGCTGAGGAAGAGCAAAGCCCCCAGTACCAGAAGCTGGGACCAGCAGCCTGAAAAAGCCTCGGCGAGTGGGAGCAGACGCACCAACTGCTCGGGGAATTAAATTCCCTATCACACACAGCCTCTCTCCATCCTTAAAAGGTTGTCAAAATATTTGGCTTATCAGGCAGCCTTAAAGCCTATCTTTCAATTACCAGCTGAGGCACTGATGGAGCAGCTGCCTAGGTCAGATCACGGCCCTGATTAGATTAAGGAGCATTATTAAAAGCCAGTCCCCAGTCAAGTCTCTGGGGCTGCTCCCCGGTGCTGAACTCGTGAAGGGAGTGATGAGAATTACCTTGAAAACGCCTCGTCGAGCCCATCATCCATTTCCTTTGTTAAGAGATAAAAAGAGAGACAAGTAGTTGCTAAGAGAACTGCACAAAAGTGTATTTAGAGATCTGGCTCTGCACTCGAGCACGGCAGACAAAAAATATCTGTGTCTGTTGGCTTCTGAGTGCCTCAGTCGCCTCCTCTGCAATCTGCCTCCTCTCCTCTGCCCGAGCTCCAGGGGAAAAGGTGAACTCCAGGTGGTCCCGGGGCTCGGTCCTCTCCCTCCATCCCCAAACAGGCCCATCCTGCCCCCAGCTCCATCCCACGAATGGAGCACAGGGATTAACCCACCCCTCACTCTCCCAGCTCCGCAGCTCCTGCCACGAGGAGGGGCCTGGACAGAGCTCCAGGAGCCCCTTGGGGCTTTTCTGGATCAGGATCAGGGAGAGCAGCTCTGCACTGGCACAGGGGGGACACTAAAAGCACCTCTGGGAGCCTTTATCTCTGCTCTGCTGCCCGGGTTTCCCAGGGAAAGCACTGCAGCTGCCTGGGAGGAAGGTTCTCCCTGCTCGGGGCGAGGACAGACCGGGCTGCTCCCAAAATCCTGTGAGGCACTTACAGACTTAATGCAATTAATAAGTGAAGTACGAAAACCCCGTAAGCAGGCAGGGGTTGGAGATTGCTGATAAGCCTCCAGGATTTGGTTTGGGCTTAGAGCTGATCTTCAGGTTTAACCTGGAAAGCCTCAGGCCCGCCAGGCTCGAGGAACGGGCTCCAGGCAAAGGCCTTTATCCTGCAATTCCCCAAAATCCAGCAGGCAGGGGGCCTGTGGTGGGGATGAGACCCCAGGCCAAGTGGGGCTTCAAGGGTCAGCCCCAGCCTGGCTGGGGGTCAGAGAATCCCAGAATGGTTTGGGTGGGAAGGGACCTTAAATCCCATCCAATTCCCACTCCTGCCATGGCAGGGACACCTCCTGCTATCCCAGAGTGCTCCAACCTGGCCTCGGGCACTGCCAGGGATCCAGGGGCAGCCACAGCTTCTCTGGGCACCCTGTGCCAGGGCCTCCCCACCCTCCCAGGGAGGAATTCCTTCCCAAAATCCCATCTAACCCCACTCCCTTCCAGGCTGAAGGGAACGATGGAGCACTGGGGCATGGGGAGGCTCCCTGATGGATGCACACCCAGGGCTGCCCCATCACTTCTCTATCAGAGATCCATAAAACAATTAAAGCCAGAGGACTGAGGGCATTTCCAAGAAGCCATCCAAGCTCCCACAGCCACGAACAGGAGCAGGGAGAAGTCAGAGTAATAATGAACATAAATACAACTTGGTTTCAGTGAGCAGTAAACAAAAGCCATCAGCGTAATGATTTCTGCCCCTGCACAGAGCAGTAGGGTGGTCTCTCAATTAGTGACAAACCACTGGGAAATGCTGCTCCAGAGCAGGGAATGTGCAATTACCTGACAGCAGCGTTTCTCACAGGCCTTTGCCGTCCTGTTCATTTATCCCCCAAGCCTAAAAACGGCAGCAGGCACTGAACACTCATCGATCATTCCCAGCTGTGGGCATCTCTGAAACCTCCCTGAGCAGCTCAGCCACCCCACAGCTCCGGGTTTATCCCAGGAAAAGCCCCAGGACGGGAGTTGGAGCACTCCTGGCTGTCCCTTACCCACACCACGTTGTTGTTGACTGAGGGGCTGGGCCCGAAGCTGCTGTTGTCCAGCTGTGGGGACTCTGTGCTGCTGCCCAGGGGGGATCTGGCAGGGTCCTCAAAGTCCAGCAAGTTCCCCGTGGCTGCTGCTGTGGGCAGAGCAGAGAGGGAATGAGGAGAGAGGAGCAGAGACAGCCAAACCTTCCTGCAGGAGCCGCCTCCCTTCAGGAGTGCAGTCAAAGGCCTGCACCGAATCCCTTTGGGATGGCCCCGAATCTGAGCACTGAGGAGCTGCCCCCACTCCAGCTCAGCCCACAACACTTTACAAAGCTGCCCCAGTATTTTATAGGACTGAGGGCAAATCCTGCCCTGGGGGAAGTTTAAACCTCAGGAAGCCTCAAACCCTCCCCAGCACCCTGCACTGGGGTGGATGCAGGAGCATCCCAGCTCTGGAGCATCCCCCAGGGAGAGGCTGGAGCCCATTCCTACATCCACGGCAGCCCCAGGCTGGATTATCCCAATGTGCCGCCCTTTGGGAGAGATTCCTCCAGTCCTGAGCCTTCCCAGGAAGAAGCAGGATGTGCCAGCCTGGAAGCAAGCCCAGTTCAATGCTATTTTTCTCCGTGCCAAATCCTCTTATCTCCGTGGCCAGCACGGAGGAGGGATTAGCCTTCTGTCCCACTTCTCCCTGCCCTGCCCCTCGGAGGCAGCAGAGGACCCAGGGCCAGGCCCCGAATCGTGAGGGGATTTATGATCTAATTGTTTTACTTCACACACCTCCCCTCCCTCAGGGGCACCTGGATGTCCACACTCCCTCAGGGGAGTGTCTGGGGTCTGGCACAGCCCCAAACCCGAGCTCGGGATGCACGCAGATCCAGGCTGAGCTCATAAGGACATTACAGCCAATTTGCCTGGGGCACGAGTGAACAGACTTGGGGCCCTCAGGCTGTTCCCTGCCCTGTTCAGGGAGAATTCCCCATCCCTCAGGCTGTCCCCATGCCCCAGCACAGCCCCGCTCTGGTGGCTCACGTGTGACAGGACAGGCAGGAGCTTCTGAGCCGGGGCTGCTCGTCCCTTCTCCTTCCAGGATGGACCTTTCCCGCTTCTCCTTCTCTGCAAAAGAAGGAAACCCCATCACTGCCTGCCAGCTTCTAGGGAGGAGGGACGGGGGCAGCTCGGCCAGGCCACCTCTGGGTGCTTTTTATCCTCTCACGGAAGATGAAAGCAGAAATCCCAGCAGCGCTGGGGCTCTGAGGCACCTCAGGCCCTTCAGCAGGAAAGGAGCACAGCCAGAAGCTGGCTGGATTTACAGGGCTGTCAGAGAAACCCGGAAATGTGGGAGGCGAGGGGAAAAGGCACTTGAAAGCTGGAAAAACACCAAAGCCACCCCCTGAACTTCCACGTGAAGAGGGGATAAAGCTCACCTTCCTTCGCTGCCTGCCAGAACTCGAAGGCGATTTTGAAGGCCTGAGCCACGGTGAGGGTGACAGCCTGAGCCTGCAGGGGACAGAGACATTAATGGGGCTGGTGGGGACTGAGATCACGGCGGGGTTTGGCTTTGCACAGTGCTGTTAACCTGGGTCTGAGCAGTCCCTGCTCCCGCCAGGCTGGGAGAGCCATCAAACATTGATGGGAGCAGAGGCTTGCTGTGTGTAGGACACGCAGCTCGTTGTAGACACGTCCCCAGGTGCCAGGGAAGGAGGGGGAGGCAGGGACAGGGCAGTCACAGCCATGGAGCTGATGGATGGGGAGGAGCAGCTGCTCCTGAGTGGGCTCTCCCTGCTCCTCAGCATGACCCAAACCCAGCCCCGGGCCGTCCCGCAGCTCCTCGAGGCTCCCACCCGCTGCAGCTGCCGTGGAGGACACCCAGAACCACCAACATCTCCCAGGGATCAGCGCCTGGGAGAGCCCCAGCACAGCTCCAGGATGCTCTGAGTGTGGGTCTGTCCCGTGGCAGGAGCAGGGACACTCTCCCTGCCAGCCCTCCCCGAGCTGCGGCAGCACCGAAGCCGCTCCGGCTGCCGGAGGTGCATCCACAGGGACAGGAACGCCACTTCCAGGAGCAGCAGGCAGAGCTCAGGAGCAGCCCCAGCACCGGGAGGGAGCAGGGAACGCTCCCAACGCTGCCCGAGCCTCGGGGCTGAGTTTGTTTTACCGAGCTGTGAATTAAACAAACCCAGAGCCGGGGTGGAACCTGCGCCCCTGGCAGCTCCCAGGGGGGACATGGCGGGGCACACACAGGGAACAGCCAAAAAAACCCAGAAAAAACCCCAAAACCCAGGCAGGGGGGCGGGGAGACCCCCAAAGCCATCAGTGCCAATTAGGGCTGGGAAGCAGCAGAGCTCATTTGAATGTCGGAGCTATTTACATCCTTGATGGAAGTGCAAATGCTTTATGGCAAAAAAACCCTTAAATATGGTAATTAAGTATGAAACTCCTCACAGCTGTTTACAATTTAAGCTGTCACATCTGAATCAAGTTTAATAGACCCAGCTACCGTTGAGAATTACCCAGGAACTAAAAATATGGACTAATTATATGCCAGTGACTGGGAGCTGTGGTGCATCCAGGGACCCTGCCCTGGGGAGGGCTGGCTCCCAGGCTGGGAGCAGGGATCACCTCACCAGCAGGACCTTCCTGTGTTTTATAGCCCAGGAAAAAGGAAATTATTCCCAGTTTTTCGCCGCAAAAGGCTTTGGAGAACTTTATTTGGAGGGGGACGCACTGAGCTGATGTAGCACCGAGATAATTCTTTTAGCAGCAGGAAGATTTAAATTTTAATTTGCAGAGCGAGGCTTATCTTGGCCGTGCAAGGACGGGAGCACACGCCGTGGAAAGGAGAGACAACTTGTAGCTCCCATTATTCTCTCCAAGGGAAAAAAACGAGCTGGGAGAGGCACGGAATATTAACAGAGCCGTGGTGGCCGAGCTCCAGGCACGGGGATGCTCTGAGGACCACGCTGGGATGCACAGGGTGGGAATGGCCCCCAGAGGGGATCTGGGACATCCCATTCCCCACCAGGGCCCTGCAAGAGGCACCAGGGGAAGGATTTCTGGGGCAGAAGGGTCTGACCTGCCCTTCCTCTCTCCTAAAGCCCCTTCCTGGCATGGGGAGGGGGCTCAGTCCCAGCTCTGGCACCACCAGAGACCCCCAGGGCTCTCCTCACCCCACGCCTCTCTCTTTTCACCACTCCCTGCCTGTCCAGGAGCACTGAACCAGCAGGAGGAAATCCCAGGAGGGTTCAAAGCGAGAGCCAGGGCAGGGCCCCAGCAGCTGGGATGGGGCTTTCAGGGGCTGGTGCAGGGTCAGCTCCTCTCAGCCTCACCCCAGAGAGGCTTTCCCAGCCAAAAGAAGGGGCTGGATCCAGCCTGGAGTGGACTGCCAGGATGAGCTGCAGGACAACAGCAGCAGGGGGGACACTGGGAGCTCTCCCTGAGCCCCAATCTCAGCCCTGCAGCCCCTCTCTGCCTCCTCCTCCTCCTCCTCCTCCTCTCGTCCACCCGCGGCGCTTCCTCTGCACTGACCATTTTCCGCTTGGTGCAGAGGAAGGCGTGGCACTCCAGGTTCTCATTGAGCTGGTTCTGGGCAATGTAGGCAAACACTTTATCGTGGGTCTTGTCTGCTGTGCAGTAGGAAATCCTGAAAGACACAACGAGGGCTCTGAGCTCCGGGCAGAGGCTCCGAACCCTCCTGGGGGCCACGCAGGGAACTTTCTCCCATTTCTCCCAAAACCTCCTGGTTGTCTTTGATAATTGTGACAAAGCCATGGCAGGTCACTGTGCTGCACGTGGCCCTTCAGGTCAATGCTGGATGGGAAGGAATTCCCTGGGATGGGATAACTCACCCCTGCCCTGCCACAAGGATGCTCTCACACCCTCTGCACCCCAGCCTTGCCAGACCCTCACTGCACCAGCCTTAAATTTACCTTAATTCATCACCCACCTTCCTTCCCACCCCTCTGCTGTCCACCCAGGGGTGATGGCCAGTGGGGCACAGGGGCAGCCGTGGGGCACAGGGCCAGGAGAGCAGCCCCAAACCCACCTGTAAATGGAGATGTTCTCGATGAGCTCGTTGGTGCTGCTGTCGTTCAGGACGATCCCTCGGGGCGACACCTTCAGAGTCACTTTCTGCAGCTTCTTCCCACTTGCTTTTGCCTTTGGGAGGAAAAGAGGGAGGGGAAGGCCCAGGCTTTTAATTCTCTTATTCACTGGCCCGGTGCTTCCAGCCCACAGCTCACACTCAGCTCGCTGCCCAGCTTCCCTCCAAAAGAAATAATGCAGCCAGTTCCAGGCTGGAATCCTCAGCCTCATTCCCTGGGGACCTCAAAGCCATGCCCAGAGCAGCCCTGCCCCTCTGAGGCTGCTCCAGCCCCGGGGCTTTATTCAAGGGCTCCATTCCCAGTGGATCAGAGCAGATGGGAAGGGCTCTGCCAGCAGCTCCCGCTCCATGGAGCGATTCCCTCCTTCCCGGGTCCAGCTCAGCACGTGCCAAGAGAGGATCCAGCGCTCCCCACCCCATTGAGCTTTAGGGCTCAGCTGGGGCTCTGCCTCATTCACTTTTACAAGGGCTTAAAGAAGCCTTAATTTCACCCGGAGCCTGCTGAGGCGGGGAGGTTCCGAGCTGGAGCAGGGCTGGGAACCAGGGGGATGGCTGGAAACGGGCTGGAGCAGGGCTGGGAACCAGGGGGATGGCTGGAAACGGGCTGGAGGAGGGCTGGGAACCAGGGGGATGGCTGGAAACGGGCTGGAGGAGGGCTGGGAACCAGGGGGATGGCTGGAAATCCGTCCCTGTGAAGTTGCAGTGGGACAGTGGCTGCGCTGGCTGGGAACTCTGGAGCAAGCTGTCCCGCTCCCTTCCCGTCTTAACCCTCCAAATCCTGGGAAGGAAAGCCTGGAGCAGCTCTGGCCACGCTCCAAACGCTGTCCCTGCCTTGCTGAGGGGACCCAGCCCCGGGACAGGCTGATTGCAGCAGGTCAGAGCCTTCTCACACACCCAGGGTCACCCGGGCTTATCACGGGGAGCCAGAGCTCAGAGCTCAGCCACGCACCAGCTTTCTCCAGAGCCTGGGCTGATCCCGAGGGCTTCCCAGTGCCTGGAACTGTCTGCAGTTCCACCGACACCTCTGCAGGGGCTGGAGCTGCAATCCCAAACCCCCTGGAGCTGCAGTCCTGGCCTCCCCTCCAGCCCCAGCTGCAGCTCTGAAACTGTTCCCAGTGAGACTCCCCAGAAGAGCAGGGCCAGCAGGGCCACTCAGGGACACTCACGGTGGCCACGATCCTTTTGACAGCGGCTGCAGAGAGCTCCTCTCCCTTGGGCTGCTCCACCAGGGTCATGCCCATGTACTTGAGGCTAAAGAGCATCCCCTCCAGCAGCGTCTCCCGCGTGTCCGTCCAGTTCTCGGGCAGCTCTGCAGACACAAGGGAGGCTCTTGGGTTCACACGCTCACAGGAACACCCCTGAGGGTTCAGCTGCTGCCTGGACCCCCGTGCTGGGGGCTTGGAGGAGGAGATGGGGCTGTGAGAGGAGGCAGCAGCACTTCAACCATGAGGTGTCCCCGTGGGAGCCTCCCCTGCAGCCCCTGCAGCTCTCCAAGGCAGCGAAAACAAATCCCAAAACACTTTCCACGAGCCACAGCGAACAGCAGCAACCCTTTAGGAGCACCCAGGCCCACGGTAGACCCACGGGGACCCCAGGGCAGGGCTCGGTGCCACCCACTGACCCTACAAAGCATCACCTACACAAGGAGGATAAGATGGGATTTGCTGCTAAGCCCGGGCGGGTGAGGAGCTGTGACCTGGCAAATCGGTCACCTACAGCCCCGAGGAGCCCCTCACGAGGAGAGGTCTCTGCTCTGCCCCTGCAAACCACCACTGGCCTCTGCCCTGAAGTGCTGGGGGCGTTGGAAGGAGGGTTCTGAACACAGGCACAGGCGTGGGGCCACGGTGGAAGCCAGGTGGGCGTTCCTAAGCATGAAACTGCACGGCAGGAGCCAACTCCCAGACACGGCACCCCGGCATGTGCAGCTCGTGCTGATGGAGAAACCACAGCCCTGGGGAAGGATGGGGCTCCCAGAGACAAAACACAGCCCTGAGGCTTCACTGCCCTGATCTCGGCCTCCTGCAGGCCGTGGGGCCGAACTCCAGAGATCCCTGCACACCTGCAGGGCTGCGGGGATGCTGCGGACCTGGGCACGCCCCCGGAGCTACCCCCGGTGACTCAGGCTCCCTGCGGAGGCAGGATGGGAGATAAGCCATAAAAAACCTGCCACCACTCCCAGGCTGAGCCCTGGGACACGGCTCCGGCCGGAGAGGGCAGGGAGGGGTCCCCAGGAGGGCGAGGGTCTCACCCAGCACACCCGGAGAGGGCAGGAAACAGCCCAGGACAGGCGGGGTGCGGTGCTACCCTGGCGTCCCAGCTGGAAACGGAGGCTGCCAGGATTCCTCAAAGGCCAGGGGTGCTGCCTGCCTGTCCCCCCCAGTCCTGGCTGAAGCCAGCTGTGGTCTGTGTGCCAAGGACGGGCACCGGTCCCAAATCCCTGAGAGCCCCGGAGCACCTCCCGATGGCACCGGCAGCGCCGCCCTGGGCACCCGCAGCTGCCGGGACGGAACCGAAGCGGTTCGACCGCAGCCACCGAGGCACTTTCGGAGAGGAAGGGCAGCCCGGCAGCCCGGGGACAGCGACAGGGCAGCCGGGCAGCCCGGGGACAGCGACAGTGCTCCGCACATCCTGTCCTCCACCACCGCCGCCCGCCCCGAAGGCACCCGCGATCACCCAGCAAAGAGCACGGGGGAGGGGGGGTTGCAAGGTCACAGCGCCTCGAGGGACATCCCTGCCCCCCAGATGGGATGCCAGCCCCCCAGAGTTGTCACACAGCCCCCTCCGAGCTGTCCCCAAGCCAGCCCCGTTCGTGTCCCGCTGCTGCTTGTCCCTAATCCCAGGTGCAGCGCGGGTCGGTCTCACAGGATCAGCGACAGCCACAAGTTCGGTGTCGCCTCGGGGGGTGCGGGGTGGCCCCCCTGGCCCGGGAGGGCGCCGGGCAGGGCCGGGTGGCCGCTCGCCACGGGGCCATCGATCGTGTGGCGAGGCCAGCAGCGGGACGAGGTCACCAAGTGCCCGCCGGGCTCCAGCCCTTGTGCCAGGCTGGGGGACACGGGGACAGGGACACGGGGGCACCGCTCCACCCACCCACCCGGCCCCGCTGCTGCCCGGGGAAAGGGGTGCGAGGAAAGGGGTGCGCGATGGGGGTGGCGCAAAACGTGCGGCTAAAAGTGAGGCTAAAAGTGAAAGAAGAGCTGCGAGAGAGACCCAAAGTAAAGCAAAAAGGGAGCGCAGGGCGGGGTGGGAGGAAGGGGTGAGAGCGGACGGCGCAAAGCAGAGAGAAAAGAAGGTGCAAAGAGAGGGGAAAGTGTGCGCGGGGCCCGGGGAGCGGAGAAAGGAGGGCGGGATGCGGGACAGGGGGGTGCGGGGAGGGGAAAAAGGGGCTCCGGCTCTCACTCTTGTGCCGCCCGCCGGCCCACGAGGGTTTGTGGACGCTGGGGCTCCTCAGCAGGGCCCGACCCGCGGACTTGAGCGCGTCCAT
>VZRS01009276.1:33150-43882 GCA_013398055.1 Ifrita kowaldi
AAAACCTCCCTGCCCCAAAACCCTCCCAGCCCCAAAACCCTCCCAGCCCAATCCTGACCTGCCAGCAGCACTAATAAATGCTGGAGTGATGAAGATAAAATGTGAAAAAGCTGAGGAGACACCGAAGGAGGCCCTGAGGGGCCCAGCCCTGCTCAAGCTCCCTCTGACAATTCAATTGCACCCGGCGCTAATTGCTGAGCTGATGGCATCGGCTGCCAGGGCCCCGCGGGATGGGACAGTGACAGGGGAAGGTGGCAGCAGCGGCACTTCTCACCCAGAGATGCCAAAGAGCATCAAGGGAGCCCTGAGAGGGAGCCAGGATCCGGGAGGAGCGCGGGGGGAACGACAGCTCGGCGCTGGAACGGGGAGAATCGCCTGGAAATCCTGCCCAGGCACGAGGGAATGAACCAGGAGAGGGTTTGGGATCCGGGCTGGGTCCTTTCAAACCTGCACCAATGAACTCCATTTAAGTGCCTGTTTTTCAAGCACACAGCGGGCTGCAGCTTTCCTTGGGAGTCCGAGGGGGATTTTAAGGCCAGCCATGAACGCTGGAGTTGCCCCTCTCCAGGTTTGGGTGGCACAATTCCCTTTTTGCTCGGGGCTACAGCTGATTTTTCCTTTAGATTCACCAGCACTGGCTCCATCCCTGAAACCACAATTCCCAGGGCGAGGCAGGCACCAAAAAGTTCATTAAAATGAAGGGGTTAAAAGGTCACCGTTGCCTGGCACAGGTGACTGAAAGGGGCAGGCAGAACTCCAAGCATTTATTATGGGAGTTTTCCCCTGCTCTCCAATAATTTAAATTTTTGCATTCATTAATGCAGCATTACCAATTCCCAGCATTCCTGCTCGCCCATTCCCTCTCCCGGACAGAATCTCGATTTATTCCAGCCAAATCCTCTGAGGCAGCTTCCGTGCCCCCTCTTCAATGTTTAACTCTCCTCCCGAGGCTCAGGGGTCACCAGAGTGGCTGCCCTGGGCATCCCCAGCCCTGCATGGGGAAGGAACAGCCCCATTCCCAAATCCAATCCTGGATTTGCCTCCTGGACTGGCTCCACCTGCAGCCCCCTCTGCCCTCTCCCCCTGGCTCAGGCCCGAAGTTGTGATGAGGGGACGCCGAGTTTGCCACAGCCCATTTTTAAATTTTCTTTTTCAAATTTATTTTTTATTTTTCCATTGTCTGTTTCAAAAAAGAAGGGGAATTGTGTTGGGAACATCGAAAGCATCTTAAAACCGAGGTGACATTGTCGCTGCTGGCGCTTCCATGGCAACCTGCGTTTGTTTCTCGGAGCTGTTCCATGATAATTAATAAAAACCTCCCCTGCACGTGGGCCCTGCTCCGAGCGCTGGCACAGCTTCCCCGGGTCACGTGGAATTCTCACACCAAGGAACCAGAAAATGGAACTTTTCTGGCCCGTTCTGGTCGCTGGGACCGGGCAGGGCCACCTGATGGTGCTCCAGGAACATCCTTAGGCAGGGAGTAACTTTCCCATCCCGGATTCCCTGCCTGCTGCAGGCTCTGGGGGGGTTCAGCTGCTCTGGGGTCGGGAGTGGGGTCACCCAGCAGAGCAGAGCCTGCAGATCCGGGGGCTCTGATCCTGCCAGAGCATTCCACATGGGAAGAAGAGCAGGCTCTCAGCACCTGCATAGGGATGGCCAGGGAAAATTCAGGTGCAGCAAGCCGTGGCTCGGGATTTCAGAAGTGTTTCTCCACGGTTTTAGCTCCAGCCAGAAGCCAGGGGGGCTTTGCTGCTCCAGCCTTTCCGGGGATCCATAAAAGCAAGTGCTGGGACCCAATAGAGCCATCAAACATCCAGTGGCACTTCCCCAGGACGAGGAGGAGGAGCAGGGCTGAGCCCCAGGGTCCTGGCTGAGCTCCAGCTGAGATAATTCTGCTCTGCCAAGCTCCATTTCTCCGATTGGACACGGGGCTTGGAGGTTTTTTCTGTGAGATGCATTTCTGGCCCTTTTTCCTGCTGACCGGACTCTTCAAATGAAATAAAGAAAACCCACAAAATCCGCTGGGGAGCAGAGCTGTCGGATCAGGCTCTTGCAAAGCCTTTGTCAGCTCGGGGATGAAGCAGCAGCGTTTATTCCCATGTCAGAGCCCCGCTCTGCTCCCTTGTTTGCTGCCGGGACCCTTCCAGTGCGTGCCCGGCTCTCCTCAGGTGCAGCTGCTTTCGGCTGCTCCCTCCTTTCCATTCCTGGGGTCACCTCGTGCTCTTCCCTCTCTTCTGCAGAACCCCGATCTCATCCCCCTGATGAGGCATCGGCCCAGGGAGTGTCGGAGCCTTTTATCGGACCAGAGCACCGTTTATTGGAGCCCAAACCCAGCAAGGTCTCGCTCAGAGGGTTTTGTTTCAATCTGTGCAGTTTGACATCCGCTCCTCCGACACCTGCAGGGCTCGGCGGCACGTCTGGGACAGCGCCCTTCCTGCCGGGCTCTCGAGGCTTTTTCTCGAGGTTGTGTCTTATCATTCTCGTTCTGAAGGGGAAAAAAACCACCCGACAACTTCAAAGCACCGACAGGTTCAATGCTCTGCCTGAAACCACGGGGAGGGTGAGCGGTAGGGCTGGGAGAACTCGAGGTCTCTCCCCACCCTCAGTGCAGCCAATCGTCACTGCAGGAGGGTCAGGACGTTCAGTCAGATTCCTGATGCCCTTCCCGATTACTTTTCAGCAGAGGGAAACGGTGAGAACGCAGGATTCAGCATGGAAAACACCCTCACAGGCTCTGGCTTGCCCGCAGTCAGCTTGTCCCTACACGGCTGGAGCAGGAAGGCTCGGCAGCATCCCTCGGACCTGGAATGAAGAGGGAAACTCGTGCTGGGATGCCCAGGGAAGGTCCCTGTCCCTGCTGGTGCCACTCAGCTGAGGATCGTCCCCGGGCGAGCGCGGGCAGAGGATTTGGGGCGGCACCTCCCAGCCCGGGCAGGGCTTTGCAGCACAGATTACCGCGGGGCGTTTCTGCCGTCGTTTCAGCACAGACTGCGGGCATAAAGCAGCGTCCCCTGCTTCCCTCTGCACCTCCGCAATGTGATCATCCAGCCCGTGACCTGGGGGCTGCGGCTGTCCCGTGGCACAGCAGCCCCTCCTCCCGGCTCCTCCCGGTTCCTCCCGGCTCCTCCCGGCTCCTCCCGGCCCCTCCCGGCTCCTCCCGGTTCCTCGGGATGCTCAGGAGGGAGCAGCGCGGAGCTCCAGGGCCGATCCCGAGGAGAAGGGGATGAATTGTGCCTTCAGCTGCTCTTACACAGCCGGGTTTCCTCCCCAGGCTTTGCAGATGACTTTCCCCAATCAAACATTAACTCCGCAGCAAACAATCATTAGGGAGCATTTGCTGCCTTTAATAATTAAGGCTTTTATTAATCCACCGGCTCCACTTCAAGCAACNCCCGGTTCCTCGGGATGCTCAGGAGGGAGCAGCGCGGAGCTCCAGGGCCGATCCCGAGGAGAAGGGGATGAATTGTGCCTTCAGCTGCTCTTACACAGCCGGGTTTCCTCCCCAGGCTTTGCAGATGACCTTCCCCAATCAAACATTAACTCCGCAGCAAACAATCATTAGGGAGCATTTGCTGCCTTTAATAATTAAGGCTTTTATTAATCCACTGGCTCCACTTCAAGCAACAGGTGTCTCCAGAATTAATTCTGTTGTCATTTAGGGGAGGAATAAATGAATACCATTGCAAGGCAGAGAGGGGGGGAAGGTGTTCAGATGCCACTGCACTTTCTGAAGGCCCAGGATCTGCTGCTAGAACTGTAATTATGCAGATTATTAACTGCCAAACACACGGCTCAGTCATTTCCAGAGAGAGATTGCGTTCCTGGCAGCCCTGCAATCCAAAATGCAATCAAGACAGACTCCGAACTTGCAGCAGGCTGGAACTCCATCAGCTGCCAAAGCAGGGGAGATGAGAGGTCCAGCCCGGTGAACGAACTCCTCTGGAGCGAGGGAGAGGAGGGAGCTGCTGCTGCTGCTCGGAGCTGAGCTGCTCAGAGCCCACCTGGGAGGGAGCAGCCTCCTCCTGTCAGGCCGGATCGCTCAGCCCAGGGATGGGTTTGGCTCGGGGACTGTGCAGTTGTGCTCAGAGCCCCAGGAATTCAAAAAGAACTAAAAAACCCAGTGCCAGGGGGACCCCAAAGCATTCTGGCAGGCAGGAGTGGCAGTCCCAGGCCAATTGCTCTTCTAAGTGCCACGACAGAACAGATAAAGGCACTACAGAGTCGCCCAGCTCGGCTCTTCCAGCCTGGAACAGCTCCAGGGAGGTTCTTCCCCGCTCTTTTTTCTGCTTCCTTGGCTCCTCAGCTGGTTCAGGGCAGGGCAGGCACGGCCAGGGCAGCTGAAACACAGAAACTGCAAAGCAAATTCAGCTCAGGGCAGGGGGGAATCGATAATGTTGGTTTATGTAACTGCTGGTAAACATCAGTGCTGGAAAAAGCGAGCAGGAAATGCTCCTGGTTCATCAGGAACCAATTATAAAGCCAGGGAGCAGAATACACCAAACGATTTGATTTGAAATAGGCATAATTTAAGTATTCCTTTTGTTGTTACTGAAATTCCTTCACACAAGAAGGCCGTGAAGCGATATTCAGATGTCATGGTGAGGGGAAAAAAGGGAATTTTTTCCTGCCTGTGGGGCTGGGGAAGGCTCAGGATTTGCTCTCCGGGCTCCTCCAAGGCGTCCTGGGCCCTCTCGTGGCTGTTGGGGACAGGACACGAAGGAATTCCCCTTCAGTTTTCTATCAAACGCCTGATTCGTGTTATTGGAAGGAGATTTTTGGGTTTTGGAGTGCAGAAAATCCATCTGCTGCGTCCAAGTGTCCTCGGTAACAAAATGTTTGGAGCGGCTCCTGGGCACGGGAACGGCAGCACCAGGAAATGCCGAAAGGAACCTTTTTTTTGGCCTGTCTTGGAGCCAGATTTTCCAAGGTGCAATTCCAAGGTGCTGAAGGCAAGGTGGGGGCAGGCAAACAACTTCCAAACGTGAGTTAAAAGGAAAAAGGAAAGAAGGAAAAAAATGAAAAATAGGGGGGAAAGGCAAAAAAAGGGGAAAAAAAGAAAAAAAAGGGAAAAAAAGGGGGCAGGGGAAGGGGAAAAAAAGGGGGGAAAAAGGGAAAATAAAGGGAAAAAAAGGGCAAACAAGCCCTGAGTTTGATCCGAGGAGAGAGGGCCTTGGAGGAGACAGCTCTGGAGTGAATCCTCCGGCTGAAGGAGCTTTCTGTGAAATATTAAAAGCAGAACCACCACGGCTTTCTGCTCCACTTGCAGCGAGGAGAAGCCCAGAGGTACCGAATCCATCGCACACAGTCCCGGCCCGTCCATCCCGGCTGGAAAAGCCTCTGGGTGCCTCAGTTTCCCTCCGGAGCTCTCCCAGAGCGTTCACCCCCAGCAACATCCCACAAGCGGCTGCGGAACTCCCCGGGCCCCCGGGGTGAGCCCTGTGCAGACCCGAACTCCCCGATCCCGCAGGCAGAATTCCTGATGAGTCATTAAGAGATTTTCCACTCCAGACATTTAAATATTGAAAGATCCAGGGCGTGGCTGGGAGATTTTGATGCTCGAATGAGCTCCTTCCACTTGTCCCGGTGCCTGCACGGATTCCCACCTTTCCTGAAGGAATTAATTCCACTGGAGCTGGGTGGGAGATGCAAGGGGATGTGTAAAAAAATTCCAGATTTATCCGGGATAGGGTTTG
Organism: Ifrita kowaldi; assembly: GCA_013398055.1. Lineage (NCBI taxonomy): Eukaryota > Metazoa > Chordata > Aves > Passeriformes > Cinclosomatidae > Ifrita > Ifrita kowaldi. Next base: position 38,844 of record VZRS01009276.1, read on the forward strand.
ATTGGAAATAATCCGTGTGTGTGTAACAGCGGTGGTGGCGTAATAATAAAAAATAGTAATACAAAAATGATATAAAATAAATAATAAAAATAATAAAATTAAAATAAAAATTATTATTAATAATAATAGTAATAATAATAACAATAATAAAATTTCTTCCTCAAGGAAGTCCTGGCACTGCCTCCTGCAGGATTCTGGGATAAAGGAGGTTGGAATTTCCTGGCTCCTGGAGGATTTTACCTGGACGCCAAATGCAGCCCAGGAGCCAAAGCCAGGAGGGAAAATCCAGGTCATTCACCCCAAATCCAACTGCAGGATTGCCAATAAAAGATTTTACAACACAAGAGAATTGGGCAGGAATGGAAAACCAGGGACAAGCTGCTCCTTCTTTGCCTGGAAAAGGACAATGCTCAACCCTCCCAACTGGCTTTGCTTTTGCAGGAAGAATGGAAAGGGCAGAGGCCAAACCTACAGACTTCAGCAGCTCTCAAGGAATTTAAATTTACCTGTTTTCCTCTTTTTTTAGAGCCCACAGACAGGGGGAAGTTGCTAATTGTATAAAGGAACCCAAAACCCAGCTGCTCTTCCTCCTGCTTCACTGCTGCAAAGGGAACAACTTACCTGGAATGACAACCCAAACGTGGCCTTTGTGCTTCTAAGGCAGGGCAGTTAAAAAGGCAAAAAAAAAACCCCAAAAATATTAAAATGATTTCTTTTTATCTGCAAGAAAATGTTTATTCTTTGTAAACCCCACAGGAAAAAAAAGGATGCAGCCAAGAGCAAATGCAGTGAACAGAAACGGTGCCCGAGGGGCAGCGAAACGGGGGAACCTCAACACAAAAACCAGCAAGAGCATCTCCATGTTCTGCACAGGGCTGGAAAACCTCCCACACTTCAGAGCACCACTGCCACGGTGGCAGGCACACAGGGGGATTCAGAAATGCAAATGACAGCAACACACACCTGGCTGAGGCTGGGAGCTGGGGCCCAGGGGCATCTCTGCCACTGAAAGGATGCAATTGGGATTTTTCTGTTGAGTGTCACACTCCTTTTTTTGTTGTTGTTGTTCCATGAGGCAATGTGCTAATTAACACCGTAATTTAAAAAAAAAAAAATTAATTGCTTTTCAGAACTTCCAGAGTCCACTGCATCTTTGCAAAATCCTAAAGTTGGGGTTGGATTTTCTCTTGGCTTCCCAGCCCTCCCAGACCCCCACCCTCCCAAACTCTGACCCACTGCAGAAGCTGCCAGTGCAAAACCCCTTTTCATGGATGTAAACTCACATTTCTGACTTTGTGCCATTTGTGAGCATCCTTGAAAACTCATTAATAAAAAAACCCAAACTCCTTGGCAGCGGGGCTGGAAACCGCTCAGACAGAAGGGGAGATAAAGTGTGAATCACAGCTGAATAAAATAAAAAAACCCCAGAACTGCAGCTTTTATTAGCCAGCTTTACAGTCTCTCGTGTACAGAACATTGCACAGCTCCACCTTCACTCTCCTGGAGGGATCTGGTGCCTTCCAGTGCAGAACCACCGAGTTACAGAACACTGCTGAGTTTGGACCAAAAGAAACAGAGGATGGAAGCCTGGTTCCTGATAAACACCCAAATTACCAAGTGCAGGTTGCAGTAGGCTCTGTAATGAGCTTGGATACAGAAGCTGGATGACAGTGAAGGGGGGGAAAAAATAGTTTAAACCATCAAGTTTCCTCTTGAAATGTCTTTTCCCAAGGCACTGTGAACAAGACTGTTGAGCAATTCTCAATGACTAAAAAAACACCAATGGGGATATAAATATTTCACACAACAACCACCAGCACGTCATCAGCTATTCTTTATTCCTTCCCTTAAACAACGCCCCTGGAATTTGTTTGGTCCTTTGAGGGGGGGAAAATCAAATTATCTTCTGCAACATCCACGTGTTTGTATTTAATACATCTATAAATCAAAGCTTTGTTGGATTGTTTAACCCTTTCACTGGGAAAACTGTTTCTGGATGAATCTGCAAATCCAATTTGATCATTAAATAAAAAACCAAGGAGAAAGGGTTCAAAATCAAGCAAAGCCCTGTGGTTTTTTTTTTTCAAGAGGAAACCATGCAAGAGTACATAAAAAGGCAAAATTGGCTACTTGAAAACCAAGAATTGTTTTTTTAATGCGTTGGCCAAGGAAAATAAATCGCAAAGTTCTGTGAGGTTTTCTAAAAATTTACAAGAAAAACTGATGGGCAGCTCTAGTCAATGCAGATGCTCTTTTCTCCTGTTGGAAATGACAACAAACACAGTCCCACACGAAACAATTTCATCTTGACTGCAAGAGACTCCCGGGGGCTCCTCCAGCCCCCAGGGCAGAGAGAACCTTGGCATTCATTTCTTCAGGGGCTGATAGACAGAGGCATTGGGGTCGAGTCCAGAGGGGCTGGGCTCCACGAATTTGGAAGAGTAATGTGGGGAAACAGGACTCAGAGTGCTGGTGGCTGCAGTGTACGTGATGCTGGGCATGACTGCCATCACCTCTGCGATCTTCTGTTTGAGGTCCTTGATTTCCTGATCTTTCTGGATGATTTGCCCTGCAAACAGCAAATCACAGCACTCAGAACCAGAGGTTTGGCACCCTCCAGCAGCTCTGCAGGAGCTCAAATCGTTCCCTTCTCCAGCCTGACACCCCTGAAATTGCCACCTGTGCCACTCCTGTTCCGTGCTCAGAGCTGTGTTTAATTATCTCTAATCACCACAGAACAAAGCTGAACACTCCCATTGTAATTTTGCATTATTTGGATTCACAGCTGCACCTCCCCCGAAGATTTATTCTATTTAATCTCATTTCTCTGCCTTTTTCCATTCCCCTTCTCCAAGCTCCTCACAAAAGCACAAGTATTTGTTTATAAAACCTGTTAATTTTCCAAACTGTCCCATTCCCATCATTTTTCTCTGTGCTTTCACAACCCCGCCACAGCAATTCCTGAAAGCAGGTGAAGAAAAAACCCACTGCTGAAACAAAACAAAACAATTTCTCCCTCTAATTAAATTTTCCTGCAGTCAAACAGCCTTCTGCAGGGAAATTAAACTGGTGTTAAATGCAAAGGTTATTTAATTTTGCTCCGTGGTTTGCACAGCTGCACACAGGCTGGGCTGGGTTTTATGTTGGTTTTCTGCTCCCTCTGGTGGTATCACCAGCAGTGCCCACACTTCCCTCACCTGCTGAGGGTTGAAAGAGGATGGGTTCTTCCCAAATTTAGGTTTTATTTACTTGAGGAGTAATAAAATATTATTTGTAGGACAAAAGGACAGCAGCTTAATTTAATTAATTTACCTCTTTTAAAGAAAGAATTTTTTCGCAGCTTTAAAAGATCTCCAGCTCCTTGTAATGGTTTATAAAATGCAGAAAATAATCATGAATTCACTTAAACCCCCAATTTTAATGTCTGTTGTCAGTTTGATGAGCTGGAGAGCTGAGGTCAGATGGTTTAAGCTCCACATTCCCCAAGCTGGAAATGCCAAACCCCCTCTGAGGGCTGAAATGCTGCGTGGGGGCCACAAAATTCCACGTTTTTCCCCCAGCCTGTGTGGGATGAAAGCCCCGTTACCTTGGGCAATCTCGAGCTGCCTTTTTGCATCTCCCAGAGCAGAGAACAGGTCCAGCTTGATCCTGGTCTCTGCACTCAGGCTGTTCTCCAGGTGCTGGGTCTTGTCCTGCATGGCTGAGAGTGCTGACATCAGCACCTCCGTGTCCTTCTCGTTCTCCTTGTACTTCCTCAGCTCCTGCAGCGAAAATCGGGACAAGAAAGCCAAAAATGTCACCCTTGGGGGGCCAAAAATACCATCCTGGGGGGCTTTACACAGCACAGAGGCTCAGGAGTCTTTCCTCTTCCCCACACTGGGCATGGTGTTAATGCTGGCAAATTAAAATGCTGGTTAATTAAGGCCTCCAGTATCACCTCGGGTAATTACACAGGGCCACCCTACAAAGTGATCAAAGCCCTAATTACAGCACCATTTGCTCTGGGCCTCAGCCCTCCTCCCAAAAAGCCCCAAAATCCCCTTCCAAGAGGCACCACACAGCACCCTCAGCCAGGCTGGAATCACACAACTGCTCATTGGAAAAGGCCTTTGAGAGCATCAAATCCACCTTTAAAATACATCCCCAAGTCCATGTGTTTGGATGCTTCCAGGGATGTGGATTCCATCACTGGGCAGCCCCTCCCAATGCTTTCCAACCCCTTCCATGGAAAAAACTTCCCTAAAACCCAATCCAAGCTGTTTTAAATGGCTGATTAAAGGGATTATTTTTATCTCACATTAAACCTCACTGTGCTGCAATGCCAGAAATTAAGGAAAGTGAAAAACAGGGAGCAATTATCTTGGATATAAGAGCCAGGCAACCTGTGGCTGGGGAAAAAAAATATACACAAAAATATTCTGTACCTTCAAATGGAGGAACAACAGTGCAAAGGGGAAAATATTAATGCCTGCAACAAGAAGCTTCTCTAACAGTTTGAAGATGCTCATAAAATTAAAAAGCTTAATTAGAGCTGGGTTTAATTATTTGAAAGCCATGCTCAAACACTCCACGGATAAACCACACTTGTTGTCGTCGAGGGTTTGGTAAATCCAGGGACAACAAGGCTGCACAGGGGATTGGGAAACAAGTCCACAGCAGCACCAGGTGGGTTTTGAAGAGGCATTAAAAATCCATCTTCATGCAGATTGTCAGGCTGAGCACATCTTTAGGACAGGAATAAGGGCACACATTGGAGCCCTTTAGCTGTAATGGGCCCCAACACTGTTTGCTGCACAGCTACCACCAAGTATTTTCAATATTCAGGCACTTTCACAAAAAGAAAATAGCCTGGCCAGTGCTCCAGACTGCCCTGAATCAGCAGCCTCCAGTGACATTTACAATGATTTATTCTAATGAGACTCCTTGCATGAGGGGAAAAATGCTGCTGAGGGGATTCTACCCTCAGCCTACACAGACCACTGGGTTTGGGGGAAAATAATCCCCATTTAAGCAACAGAAAGGTGTGGATTGAGCCTCTG
>VZRS01009279.1:0-38071 GCA_013398055.1 Ifrita kowaldi
AACATAAGGTTATCAGCAGAGAATGATGTTGACCTTCCATGCTGTGGAACATTAGCTCATTAGGCCTTTAATAATGGTGCAGAGATGGCACAATACCAATCTTCACCTCCTTTCAGTACAAGTATTACCAGGGTGTTTGTTAGACAAATGCATCAAGTCTTGCACAACCATGTTGGCCATCAGCCCCACTGCTTGGTAACTTGTTGGATGACATCCATCAAACTTGATAGCAGGGTAAGACATAAACAAACAAAGTTACAGCTTCTGTAAAAGCTGCTATATACACAGCCTGGAGGTCCAAATTAGTGCTGTCACTGAGGGAAATGAAATGTAGTCCTTACCCAGCCCCTACACATTTCCTTTGACAGAGCTGCTGGGCAGCCAGCATGCTCGCAGGCCCAGATATGAACCGTGATGCACTGCCAGGCCTTTCTTCAGAGCTGTGCATGCAGAATGGGCTGCTCATGGGAAACACCCAGGAGATGTAGGAGCCATTACTACAATAAAAGCTGTCCTCTGAGGTCAAGGCAGAGTACAAGCAAGGGAGACAGAATACAGGCTAGGAATTTTTACCAGGAAAGAATTTCCACATAACATGACTCTATTTTCCCATAGCCTTTTGCTGAGTATTACCTGACTTCACACAGTTACTTCCTTTCTGCAGAGACTTGCTAGGAATAGCTAACCAAGTTTATGGTACAGAGTCCACTCTCCTGAACATACCTGCCAAAGATAATAAACCTACAAACAGAATGGAACTATTTAGGTTGGAAAAGACCTCAAACGTCACTGAGCTCAACTGGTAACCCAGCACTGCCTAGTCTACCACTAAACTACTGTCACTAAGCACCACATCTATAGGTCTTTTAAATACCTCCACGGATAGTGACTTCATCAATTCCCTGGACAGCTTGACCCAGTGATTGACAACCCTTTCAGTAAAGAAATTTTTCCTAATAAAAATTTTTCCTAAACCTCTCCTCTTTCCCTCTCATCCTGTCACTTGTTACCTGGGAGAAGAGACCAACCCCCATCTGGCTACAGCCTCCTTTCAGGCAGTCGTAGAGAGCAATAAGACCCCCTCCCTGAGCCTTGTTTTCTCCAGCCTTAACAACCCCAGCTCCCAAGCTGCTCCTCATAGGACTTGGGCTCCAGACCCATCACCAGCTCCGCTGCCCTTCTCTGGACACTCTCCACAGTGTCAGTGTCATGTAGTGAGGGGCCGGAACTGAACACAGAATTTGAGGTGTGGCCTCTCCAGTGCTGAGTACAGGGGGACAATCCCTGCCCTGGTCCTGATGGCCACACTGTTGCTGATCCAGGCCAGGATGCCCTTGGCCTTATTGGCCACACTCTGGCTTATGTTCAGCCACTGTCAACAAGCACCTCCAGGTCCTTTTCCACCAGGCAGCTTTCCAGCCACTCTGCCCCACTGCCTAGAGCAGTGCATAGGTAGAGCTGCATAACAGATTGAGACACTGAAGTTACCTGAATGGTGTGTAGTTTTTTTTTTTCCAAAGATGTATAGCAGAAAGAAAGGATGAAAAAAGCTGCAGCAGGTCAAGGGAGTTAAATTATAAACCTAGGTTCAGATATAGGAATCCAGGAGAAGCGAAAATACAGAACTAAGAAAAAAAAAGACCCAAGAAGAGGGGAAGAAGGAGGCTGTTGGCTGGTAAGGAGAGCTGTAACTGCCAGGCTTAGGAAGCATGTTAGGAAGTCAGTCCCCAGCCTACATTCCCACACTTGCTTTCCCTCAGGAAATGTTGGGCTAGGTAAGAGTGTGTCATATTTAGGAAAATTGCTTTTTAAATGTATATAATGTATTTAAAAAGCAATCTTTGTATGTATGTTTGGATAAGTTAAGAGCCCCCAGCTGTATCCAGACTCCTGCTGTTGTTTTTGTCATTCCATAGAAGCTGCTATACAACTTGTTCTAAGGACACTGAATTGCCAAGATCCAGGTTTCCCAGACATATCTGAACATAGATGCTCTACAGAGGACATTTCTTACTTTGTTACTGCCCAACCATCTTCAACTCTGGGTGATGTTCCAGGAAGAAATGTTTAACATCTCCCCTGTGGGTACAGGTACACTCGGGGCAATATGACCCCAAAGAACCGACTGATTGAGGCAGGCTGCTCAGCCAAATTCCAACACCAACTACCAAAAAGCAATCAAATGCAGCTATTCCACTATGGAGAAGTGATTTCCATGCTGACTCATAAAGTAACTGCTTACCTGTTTGGTTCAGCACATAAAAAATCCCACTAAGAAATTTGAGGAAATCAAATTAAAAATGAGGATCTGAGAAAAAGAGTCACAATTACCTGGTCTGTCAGTCTGTCCCAAAGCTCTGAACCTCTGAAGCCGCTTGCAGACCACTCTGGAAGAACAAAAGTCTCCAGGGATCATTACCTTCTCTGTAGATTCAAGGGGTAAGGGGAGGGGTAGACATCAGCAGCTGGATGAAGGACAAAACCCCCGCTACTCCCACAGGGAGAAAAGAAGAACCAAGGAGAACCCCTCTTGAGTACTGCTGCTGGAGGTTATTTGCAGGGGATGATACAGTCAGGGACCAAGGGCATACAGCACGGACAGACACTGCTCATAATTTCCACTGCTGTGGAACAACTCATTTTTAATTGCTAGACGAGAGTAACATGGCAAAAGAGTTCTTAGTCTGTGGCAATTAAGAAAAACAGCACATCTCAGCACTTTTAATTAACGTTGCTGCTTGAGGCAGAACTACTTCAGTCATCGTCAGGATAACACCACTGCTTTAAGCTATTGTTTAAAACCACTGAACCAGAACATTTGGGTTCAGAAGGTGCAGGCAGTACGTTCTCACTGCTTCCTAACAGCTACTGCACACTACTGCCAGCTCTGAGTGTGGATAAAGCCTCTCTGGCCCTTACATTTCTGTCAGGCACATATTCTGTGAGGCACAAAGTCTGGTAAGATGGAGCTCACTGGTTTCCATACACATAAAAAGTGAACTACAAAGTGAATGGTATCCTAAAGAACCAGCCACACAAACTGAAGTGCCACATTCTCACAAAGGCTAAGAAATGAATACTTAATATGCATCAAAGATTTTATTTCCATTAACTGAAGATTCAAATATTAAAATAAGTCTACATTAAATTATAATATTAAATATGCTTTAAATACAATAAACTAAATGTGTTTAGTTTCTAAACACAAAGGGAACAAAAATGATTCAGAATGCAATACAATTAATGACACCAGAGGACAGAATAAGGACTTTTAATATGTAGTTCCACAAGATGTCAACTCATAGCATTGTTTACTTTAAGAAGAGGTGGCCTTTTAATTGATGCACAAACCCCATGTTACATAAACTTAGTAAGGTATCTCTCAAGAAAATATTGCTCAGTTAAATCCTCATTTATGTAGTGATCAAAACTCCTTTGGTAGCTTTTTCAGAATGAAACATACCAGCAGACAACTCAGGAAAATAAACAGTCTTGCAAGTATTACAAGAAAAGGTGTCTTCCTTATAGTTACAATTATCTAACAGATCTACAGTGTCTTTCACTCTTGAATTCAAATCAACTTACATATGTACAATATGTAACAAAGTACTCACAAAATCCTTAGTCTTTCAAGACAAAAAGCTATGCTTTCCCAATACTGAGACCATAAAAGTATTTTTTTAAAAAAAGGTTTTGTTTTCTTAAAGTGGAGCACGCTGTACAGTAGGTTCCCTGGATGTTATTTTCAAGGCAGAATTAAATGTTACAGCAATTACAGAAACAGTGAAATACACCTGCTGCCCTAAAATGAGGTAGGGCCTCTTTGACTCAGATCTAATCTTTGCCACCCAAGCCAGCAGAAGTAGTAATAATAGAACATATTTTAGCTAAATAATCCAACAGCTCAGTACACACATGAATGCAGTTGTCCTCTTGGCACTTCAAGGATCTCACTTCAAAACCTGATTTATCCAAACCAGACTGAAGTTTGTAATAACTTGAAAGAAAATTAGCTGAACACAAGTTTAAGGGTTTTCATGGTGCAAAACTTCCAAACTTCAGTGTATTTCAACAACACTGCTTGTACATACATGTTCATCAATAAAGGGTTTTTAAAAAGTTACCCAAGTTGTCACTGTAGCTAAAGAATGCAGCATTTAGGGACTTTATGGATGCAGTTAGGAACACCTAAATGAAGAAACCAGACTTGCATCCATCACAAAAGTATTTCTCACACAGGTGATTTTACCTTTCCATCCAACGACATTGTTAAATAAAACTGTAAAACTAAATTTTGAAGAACACAAGAGAACAAAATATTAACTAAAGGGAAAAAAAAAAACGCAGGACATTTAAAATTAGTAAGAAATCTCGACAATGGTGATCAATTAACATGTCATTTTGCTTCTTTTCCACAGCAGTGCATGCAGCTGGTTGAATAATATACATCAACCTGAAATCTGCTAAAAGGGAAGTCTGGAACAGCATAGGTATTTGGTGTCCTGAAGATATATGTGGATGATTTTGGTTTTTGTTTTTTTGTCTTTTAATTTTTTTAAATAAAACTATTTCTTCTCCTTTATGCAACATAGTGGTACTGATTGGGGTTGTCTTTGTCTCTCTCCATATAGTCTCTGTCAATGAGAGATTCAATTCTCTTTTTCAAGTCTCCAGGCTACAAGAAAAGATGAGATTAGAGTAACAGTTAGTAATATAAAGGCATATATATTTTTAAAAAATACTGCTAAAAACTACGTAAGAAATGCACCATAGTATATAATTAATGTACTATGGATACTCTGGCTTCTTTCTCTTCACATAATACCTTAATCTTTAGGTTTAATTCTATGATATTTCACATTTCTTGCTCTTATGGACAAGCTGAGTAGAAAAATATATTACATATATTTAGATAAATCTAGGATGGTTTGACAAACAAAAACATAAGTTACCTTTACAGGAAATTTCAGTTGATTATACAATTCAGAAACAAGAAGATTATGACCAAGAGTCTTTCTCATCTTCATTATTCGTACAATGGCAGCATCAATCTGATATTGCCTGTCCTGAAATACTCTTTCAGTTGTGCTGACCTGTTCCTCAACCTGAAGAACAATACAACACCACAAATCATATCACCTTCTGTTACTACTTTTTATTAATTACATCTCTACAGTTAACCTTTGCAATAAAATGAAACTCATGCATTCTTACTCATCCTTGAGACAGATGCACACATTACTGCATGCTAAAGAGCTAAGTGATTCTGAAGTACTGCTAAAGCAAGTAAAAGAGAAAATTAACAATAATGTAAAGGAAAAAATAATGTGTCTCATTTTACATTAGTTGATAAATTAAAGTATATCTTAAAAACTCCCTTCAGATTTTTGAGAGAACACGTAACAGTTTGACAACTCAAATACAGCAGCATTTTGTGTCAAACTCCGGTTTGACTTTTACGGAATTTAATATGCAAAGGCAAAAAAGAAACAAGCCAGTGTTAATTAAAATATGTCACCTTGTGTCAAGAATGGGGATTCAGATACAACAAAGATATCCACTGCAGAATCAGGGACTACCCTGACTTTTACAGCCCTCTTACCTGCTAAATACAGAAGTGACATGGTGACATTTGATTCATGAGTTCAATATAGTACCAACACTTCAGCAATACCACAGAAACTTCTAAGATGGACTGAAACATCTACAAGATCCTTTTAGTTTAATATATAGGCATTTAAATTTGCAAGCACAAGAAGCAACCGAAGTTGTTTTCAATTTCAGTGATTTTAAAGTCTTTATTGCCTGAGTCATCTTGACTACTCTAAAAATTAAGTATCCTTTAAAATTAAATATTCCTTTCTTTATATGCAAAAAGTACAAGAGATTATGTCTTTCTATATGGGATACGTAGATAAACAGTTAATACATAAACTGAATGAAAGCAAAAAGTACGTACTGTTTCTTTCATTTGAATCTGGTTGATCTTTATTCTAAACAATTTATGCTTGAAATCACCATTAAAGATGAATTTATCTCCATCTTCTACCTCCTTGCCCTTTGGATTTTTAATCAGTACTCGTGCTTTCCCACAAGCTAAAGACTGCAAGGTTCTTCTTAATTCACTGTCCTCTGTGATGGAGTTCCAATATGGGAGAAAGCAGAACAAAACATTAACATGGAGAGTTTTATGTGATCAATCTAGAAATAAAATTGAAAAGCTAGTGGTTTTATGTTAATACTTTCTTCCAACTAAGTTCAATTAGGAAGTAGCTCACAGCCTTCAAACTTCATCTCATCTTTCACAGGTTAAGTGCTGAGAGCACACACAGGATTATATACATCATAGAAGACAGGCTCGTATCAGTGAGTTTTCCATCCAAAACAGTTTCAGAAAAGACTTCACATTAACACAAACTTAGTTCTATTGCTTTTGTTTTGTGTGGTAGTTACAGGACTTCATAAAAGAAAAAGTCAGTCTATGACAAGAAACTCAAGCCCCTTACTTTAGTGGTTTTGTCACACAGCAGAAAATATGTAACAGAATAAAATTACAGATGTCTGCATTGACAGGAAGATGTTTTGTGGGAGGGTAGAGCTGACAGCTGTTATAGTCAAACTTCCACCAAAATAGGAAAGTAGTAGACACAAGTGTGTGAGGAAAACTTTAGTAATATTTAAGGCTTAAAAGCATTTAGACAAGAGGATAAAATGAAGTCTTAAACATTCTAATAATTACATTGCAAAGTATTGTATCAAGATTTTTGCATTGAAACAGCCTCTGTGGTCTCTAGAATATTTTATTCACAGTATAAAATTATCACTAAATGTGCTGGATCTCCTGAACAGTTTTAGTCTAAAAACTGAACGAAAGGTTTTGCAATCTACTGCTGAAGTACAGCTGAGTAAAAGATTAACACTACTGCTATTTTTAAAGTACTTAAGCTTTCACACAGAGCAACCTCTTCTTTTTTTTAAGCTTCCAACTGTTCTATGATTTCTAAAAAAACCCCTTTAAACCATGTGGGCTAAACAGGCATTTATGATGTTTGAGACATTTTGTGTATTTCAACCTCAGTAAATGCAAATTGTTGAGTGGTGTTTTTGTCCAAACACAAGGATGCTGTTAAAGCACTTTGGAGCTTTGCAGGTGAAGTCACAGGTTACAGTATGCCAGAGGGAAGGAATTTACAATTACCTATCAATCCCTGAAGTAAAAGCTACTACAGCTCCTAGAGGCTTCCTTATTATTAAGGCAAGTAAGAACACGGACTATATTTGGACAACACATCTCAAAGCAGCACAACATGCAGAAAGAAAGTAACCATTCTTTCTCTGAGTAACAGTTTATGCATTTTCTCACTGTCCTACTGTACCAGGGACAATCTCATTAAAGAGACTGAAGGTAATTTATTTTAACAGTGACTGGAAAACACAAGTGCCAACCACAGCCAGTTAATCCCTACAAGAAAAATGGAGAGGGACTTGTAAATATACAAGACCATGTAGTGACATGACAAGGGGGAATGGCTTCAAACTGAAACAGAATAGGCTAGGCATTAGTAAGAAATTCTTTACTGTTGAGGGTGGTGAGGCACTAGAAGAGGTTGTCCAGAGAAGTTCTGGATGCCCCTTCCCTGGAATTGTTCAAGGCCAGGCTGGGTGGAGCTCTGAGCAACCTGATGTAATGAAAGGTGTCCCTGCCCAGGGCAGAGGGCTGGAACTAGATTATCTTTAAGATCCCTTCCAATCCAAGCCATTCTGTGATTCTAAGCCATTCATCCTGGCCTGACAGAAACCCTGTGGACCATGAACTGCCCTTACTACCTAAATTTCTACACTGCTTCTCCATAGGGGAGAGAAATACAGACATGGCACTCAGTGCAATAGGTAGCTCCCAACTATCAGTTCCAGCCAGCTGCCTTAAAAACAGTCTATTGAATTCCTTATTTTGTGCTATTGATGCCATGATGATTTATTGCCTTTTCTTTTATACCCCTTTTATAGTTTTTTGTATTCTTAGGGGTCTTTAGCCTACATTCTTAGACTTATTTTGTTAAGCTAGGAGACTAAACATCTTAGAAGCCTCGTAGTTAGGGATCAGAAAGCCCCAGACACCAAGTCCTCTCCAAAACACATTTTGTGAACTAAGATAGGACCGTCCAGGGGGGGAAGGTTCCTCGGGGAGGGGAGCTCACTCAAGCCTCTCACTGGGGAATCTTTGATATATATGCTAATTAGTAAGATCTATAATGTTATACCCAAGCTATCATGGCTGTGCATTGCGATGGGTATTTCGGTGCATTCCACCTGGACGCAGTGCATGTAAGGACCCTTAAATACAGAGGTAAAACCCCTTTTTCCCTTCTAACCATGTTTGATTCTTTGATTTTAAGACCAGGAAAAGGCATCACTATAATGGAATGGATTTCCATGCAGCAGCTTTTATCAGTGGCTGTCAGGCAGCCAGAATGCAAGCTCCAAGGGACAGCATACCAAGATGAGAAAGCAGGACCTGGATCAGGGTGCTTGCATGAACCTGTGTTTGTTCTGTAAACACTGTACTCCAATCTACTGAGCCTCTCCAGACTATCCTGATAATTATTATCACTGGCATGGATTTTCTTCAGCTCCCTTACCATTAATGGAGAGGATGACTAAGCAACTTGAAGCACTGACACTGAGACGATGGAGCACCCAGGCTGTACTTCCTTCTGCAATGCACCATTCTGAACCACAAGGATTCCTGATATCCCCGTTTTACAGTATTTTACTAAATATATTACAATATTTTAGTACTTGTATGGGCTCAAATACTCTTTCAGATACTGCTGTATTAGGTTGATCTTAAGTTTCACATGAGAAGGACTACTGGGTATAAGCTGCTGATTGATGCAGAACTTTAAGAGAATAGTGATGACAGTGTTTTGGCTGTAACTATTTCAAAGAAAGTGTAGGATTTGGGAAAAAAAACCCACCCAAGAACATAAAGACACAAAAGACAGATACTGCAGATGGTTAAAAGGAAAACTGTACTCTTCCTCAGTTTTCTTTGTCCTTTGGGTTCAAAAGTGCAGGGGCAGACAGCAATGAAGTACACAGCCAGCACACACTGCGGCTCTGAACACATCAGACCTGCTGTGAAGGGGCACCCCAGCAACAGTAATGGGCAACAGGCAGGTGAGCTCTCAGGACAGTTCACCTGAAAATACTCTCTTGAATCACCCCCAAATGACAGCATTCTACAACAGATCACGTTCAAAATATAGTACGTGAAACTGAAAGGGAGCACAAATAATCTGTACACACAACAGTCTTTATCACCACTTAAATTTTAAGAATTGCAGTGATACATTTTGTAAATCTAATAGGTTGTTAGGAGTATCACATGCCACACAGCTCATAATTTTGTGAAGCACCCATTTTACACACTAAGAAAATACACTAAGAAATACCTGCAGTGCGTTTTCCTCATCTTCTGTTGTGTGTATGCTATTGGAGCATAAAGTTAGGCCTAATGATCATGACAAATTCCTGAAAATTAGCCCTTTACATACCAAATCATAATTGGCAATCACTTGACAAATAAATATAAGAATCAGAAAGTATTCTTCTTACCTACACCAGTGGCCATTTTGATTTCTTCAAAACTGAATTCATCTCCTTCATTAAACATAAGCAATACTAATGTCTGAAAGAGCGATACTTGAAACTCCTTCTTCCCCTAAAAGAGAAACAACAAATAATAGTAATATTCAGAGAATTTTCAATTGTACCCCCTACATTTGACAGTTACAGAAAGTAGACAATAATTTTTTCTATCTCTACAAGAATGGATATGCATTTTAGAACGCCTGGCACACAGAAGAATCAGCCTGAATGTAGTATTGAGGAAACAGGATATTTTTAAAACCTCTTTTTTTTTTGCTCCTCTAACAGTAACAATACAGTACACAGCAGAAGCTCGTTAGAATGGCCTGGTATTTACTTCACATCCTTTATTTTAATTACAATACATGAAATTTTGGTGTTGCTGCCATCAATAGTGAATTTCTCTGTACTTAATATTCACAATGAGTTAGTGAAAGAATTCAAGGGTTTTTTTGTCTTTGCTGTGGCTCACTGAAGCTGCACTATTACAAGGCAAGATACTGCATGAGACAAAACCACATGAACGAATAATGCAGTTATTTAACAGTTAAATAATTCAACAAACATTTAAATTTTAACCACAGCCATCACATGACTAACACCCTTCAGTCTCTTTTTGTATGTCAAGCATACTAAAAGCATCACCAGGATTTCTACAATCAAAACAATTCCACATTAAAGATAAAAAAATGCTGTGTTCTTTTTCTTGCTTTAATTTCTTGTTTTATTTCAACTTAATTTATTTGGATGAGCAACAACTCCTATCAAATGAATATTACTAAAAGGTATCACTGTTGTCTTGTTAGCTAGGTAGTATTTCAGTTTAATTATAAAAAGCCTACTTTCTGTACAAAATAACAGTATTGAATTGTGATTGTTCCTCCACATGTTACTGCCTTTATAAAAAAAATACAATACATTATTAGATTCCAAATAATTGACTTAAATTTTAACCCAACAGGCAAAACATTATACAAACAAGCAAACTTACTTCCTTAAATTCTGCCTTTAGGACAGCATGCCCTAAAGTGGTCTGCCACTGAAGTTTTCGACCACTGTGTTTTCCCAAGTAAAAGGTTTTAAATACCTCTTGAAGCTTTATCATCTGTAAAGAAAAGAGAGAAAAACATTAGCATTATAGCAGTGCAGTGATACCAGATGACTTCACACATGTAATTCCTTTATTTTCCTCAACCACGTTTCATAATAGGTTTTTTTTGTGGAAAAAACTTAACCTAAAGAGCAAAATTCTGCTCTCAAGTATATTGGCACTATTATACACATAAGAAAGCTTCAATTGAAAAATAACTGAGTTTTCCTTGGGTTTTTAACTTGCTTGTTTTGTTTTAAATAAAAGTAAAATAAACTCCCTGTAAAGGATTTTAAACCTCAAAAATAGATACTGGTTTTGTCCTGGACTTTGAATCTGACCTAGAAGTCATGGGAGAAAAAGCACACCTCTCACACCTTTACACTGGCTAGTACCATCTGCTCTTAAGTTCTTCCTGTAGTTTGTGGATGGAATGGAACTCAAGTCCAATTCCACTACTTAATGCCCTCTTACTTCCAAGTAAGGGGCTTCTACCCCTCCATTTTCATGGTGGGTTGCTCAGGCTGGATCCTTTGGAAGTAGTCTGCCACAGAGGAAAAGACACCTCAGGAGCAAGAGCACAAGAGCTTCCATATCTTCCAAACGGAGTGAGAACCCCATTACCACCTCAGGCCTCTGAAGTGCTTCCCACACCTCCAATCAAGCAAGGTACTGCAGGGAATGGGGACTCCAAATACCCATTCCACCCTAAATCGCTACTGACAGGAGCTTTGCAAAAATCTCTCAACTTGGAAACAATCATTTTGCAGGCAAATACTATTCAAATGCAGGGGCTAGTTCTGTGTGACACATTGAAGGAAACAGAGGAAGGATCTTTGAAAAAAGGAACACGCAGTAACATAACTACTGCCCAGTTCAAAGTGTCTAACCAATGTAGTTAAAGATTGACTAAATTAAGGTGAACTAACCAATTGCAAGCTTTTAAGTGATTGACTGCAATGCTAAGTGAGATGATTTTATCCCTATTATTATAAATTATTTTTAAAAAAACCCACACTGAGTGAAATAAGCATCTGAATAAAGTAGATTTTATCCACTACATTTTATTTTTTGCAATTCTGGGATCTTTAAAACTATGTAAGCCCCTTAAATATCTAGCAAAAAAATGTTAAATGAAGGGCATTAATTCACCCTGTGATAATGATTCCATTCTGTAAAGTGCATTTAGAAGAAGAATTCAAACACTAACCTCAGAATTTAGGTGGACTTCCATAGGTGTGTAAGTTGGCCAATATCCCATGGTTAATATATTTACGGTCAGGTCTATATTTCCCGGGTCACTTTGGTTCTGCATATACTAAAATACAAGAGACAAAAATTATTCAAGTATACTATCTATGTACTAAATTAGAAAATGTATACACTTAAATTAGAAATTTAGGGTTAGTGTAACAATGAGAAATTCTTACAGGCCACATGCTTGGTTGGACATGCTCTACCAGGATTTTGAGTAACTATCTAATGACCCCTTCCCCAACTTCAAAACACAGCAAGCAGTTGGGAGGACAAGCCTTGAAATATCCTAGACCACTGTCTATACAGGGTGCTAAGGTCAAAGAAACTTTAATCATGTGCAAATAAAGAAGAAAAGCTTTTGATCAGAAGCCATGGCAAGGACTATAAGATCAAAAGGATCTCTTTGGACTTTTACATCTGTTAGACAAAACTTTTTCATATAATTGGAGTAGAGCATCAGTCAAGCCAGACTGCAAAATATGGGACAGAAGAGTCACTACAGTATTTTATTACAGGTGTTGTCCTGGGTCAGATCTCTAACCCAGCATCCTGACTTCAGTAAGGCCCAGGGAGAAATGCAACAATACAGTGAACATGTACAGTGTTTCCTGAAAGCACTCCCTCAGTCACCAACAGGGGTATGTCTCTGGGGCTGAGACATGCACAGTTTCTGTGCACTTAGCAACCTTCAGGGAGTTTCTCTGGTGTGGGCCAATCACAAAATATTCATTAGAGCAGCAGCAGTTTACAGAATGAAGGATACAGACTTTCAAGGATGTCAGTCAGCTAAATTACTATATGGTATTTAGATTCATTCACTTTAAAAGGAATCAAGTAAAACTGCAAAATTATTGTATACAATAAAGAAATTCTGTTGTATAAATAGAACTGTAAGTAGACACTATTATTATGACTAGGACCTGCTCAAAAGCTGTTTTGTTTAATTTTAGCTTAATCCAAGGTATAACACCATTAAATGCCTCCCCGTGACTGTGGAAAATTTAGTATACAAACAAAAGCTAAACGTACCTGCTTAAACTGTACCATGACATCTTTGGACAGTTCCATGTCCTTGAACATGCCCTCCAGTTTGCTGGTAAAAGCAGCGCCACATTCTGTCACACAAACAAAAGCAAAGATCCCACGATTACAAAGAAGCACAGAACAAGTGATAAACATTTAACCTGAGGACAGCTGAGCCACATTTACCAGGTTACAGAGCACCCACATATAGGTACATGTTTTCAGGATTTTGCTCCTCTGTAGGTACATTAAATAAACCAGTCTCATACCTAAGAAGTCAGCCCCATAGTTCTTGCTGAGCATAATGAAAACTGTTATATATAAAAATATATATACACCTCCCCCAAGTATTTAAGTAAGAACTGTTCAGCTATTACTTAAAATTTGGTTTGTCACTTCCTAAAAGCATGAGAAAATAGGGATTCCAATTGGCATGCCAAAAAGTAATACAAAAATAATACATCTGAAGACACCTACCATGCTTAAGCTTTGACAACATGGACTTCTCAGCATCTACTGATGCACTTTTTCCAACCAGCAGTCTTTTGGCCAAGTCTTTCTTATAAAATGCCTCAAACACATCTTTCCCTGTAAGGAAATTGAAACAAAAAAATAAAATAAAATTAAATGATACATTCTCTCCCCATCACTGCCCTTCAGGTTTGTGATATGAGCCTTTCTCATGAAAAGCTGATGAGCAGAACAATATTAACTACACAGCAGTGAAGAAAAACATGTAGACAACTTGTTCTTTTTATATTTTAATAATTTTAAACATATTTTGCAGAATATTTACTTCTTTCTTTCTTATTTCTGCCCCAGGAACTTGGGCTGCCTTGTATTTCCCATTGGAGCAGCTGCAAAACACATGAAATTACTCTGGAGTCCTGAAGAACATTCTCCCTCCACTGGTCTGATTTATTAAGGAGGGGGGAGGGCAGGGGGAGCTTTTCTACGTATTAAAAAATATACTTTTAAAGCCTAAGGTGAAGAAAATTTAACAGAAGTCTTCCCACCTGGTTTGCCAATAGACTTTTGAAAATGAAGGAGTCACATAGATACCCACAAACTTTCACACCTTAAACCCAAGCTTCTCCCTATTGACAGTGCAAAGATACCAGCAAGGTGTTTCTCTTTTAAGGGAGCAAATTCACTGTAACTCAAGCCACTGTTTGTGTTGCCTACAGTAGCCCCTTGTAATTCCTTGCAAACACTTTCCAATTTAGTGCTTCTTATGATAATCTTCTTCCTTCCCCATCTCCTGTCCTGGTGAAGTGATGTTTCATGAACCAGCTCCATCAAGATATTATCAAAAAGGCCAACACCCAGAAACTACCTACTAATTATCATCTGCTTTTAAAAGAGCTCTTATGTACTAGACAGCACAAAATAAAATCCGTGCTTTTAGCTCAGTACTACAAAAAATATGAGGAGAAAGAGTTGGTGAAAGTTTCAGATTAACAGAAATTCATCTCTTAGACTGACAAGCTGCCAGTACAACTGTTTTTATTCACCATCTGACAAAAATGATGCAATTATGATTCAATTATGCAAATGATACTACTTTATGACTTGACTTTGCCATTATATTGTACTTGTTGGGGGTTTTTATGAGGAGAGAACCCCAGAGATCTCAAACTAATACAGAGCTGGGTAACTCCTGCTATTCCACCCCCGCTCAGGATACACGTTCCACTTCCCTCAGAACAGTGACCATGTATCTGTACTGGATTAGACCACTGGTTTTTCTGATATCTAGGAAAAAAAAATTCTCCTAACACATTCAAAGATTTTGCTCAGACACAGACATACATGAGGGAAGTGCCTTTCAAAGGCAGTGAAACTCGGCAGTAACACTTCTTGCTATTATTCTGAGCCCTCCTCTGTGTTCCTTCTTAGCCATGATGAGAAGAGAAGTCAAAAGAGAAGTTGCTGGGTTTTCATGCTTTGTACCTACAATATACTTAAATGGACGGGAAAGAGGAAGTCTGTACTGTCATTAGAGGAGAGGTTGTGGTTACAGACATGGTTAATTTATGTGAAAAAACTTCCAGCAACACCTCTAATTCTTAAGTCTCCACTCACAAGACTCTGAAAGGTCTGCAACTTGCCAATCTCCAGAGAACTATTTGTCCTCCCTGGTATATTTACTGTGCTCCTTCAGGTGTAAGGCAACCTGAATTAAAGACCAAGTTGAGCAGAAACTCATGCTGAAAAAGATCTCTTACATTCAGAGGAAAGCAGCCCTGCTAGTAGCAAGGGGAACAGTTTTAATTGCATCAACAGTGAGCCACTACTTCTTACCATGAATGAATCTAAATATGATCATGATTTTGTCAAGGATTCTTTCCAGTTCTTCATCTGTTGCTTCTTTATTACCAGCTCTTAACTTGGAATCCACATATTTTGCTACAAATAAATAAAATTATGTAACAGCTTAAAAAAAGATCTAAAATAACCAATTTAAGCATCTCCTGCTTGAAATATTACTGTGTGTTAAATACTACTACATGTTAAAATATAGGATAAGTGCTAAATTTTCTATTTTCCCTTTCCCCATCCCTATGTTCAGTGGAATGACAGAGCCCTACTGCATTACTGGCATAATGGAAAAGTACTGCAAAAAGGAACAGTCCAAGGCAAAAAATGAATACAGTATAATAATTAAAATTAATGCATTAGAAATTCCCACATTTTGTGTTATAGTCATAACAAGCACATTATTTGTTGAAAGACAATGTTTTGGAAGCGTACAATGTATATGAATGTATTTTATGAGAAACAGAAACAAACAACATAAAGAGGACTATATTTTTGTAGACCTTTACCATGTCCCTCATGCTCCTTGG
Organism: Ifrita kowaldi; assembly: GCA_013398055.1. Lineage (NCBI taxonomy): Eukaryota > Metazoa > Chordata > Aves > Passeriformes > Cinclosomatidae > Ifrita > Ifrita kowaldi. The sequence continues at coordinate 15,871 of VZRS01009279.1, forward strand.
TAGGAGCACATTAAAATTTAAACAGAAGCAATGCTTTCCAGTTAGTAGGTTCAGAATGCCAGAAATAAGGTTAAGCCTTGAGTTTAGCTAAGTATTTATTAAGCCACATTAGTATCCTTATACAACCTTCTGTGTAAGAAAACCTTTGTGGGAGCTGGAACACCATGATCCACAAAAGACAACAGCCCATATCATGGCTTTAACCTGTATCACTATGTTGTGCAACCTGTCCTACATAAAGCTGATTTTAGAAGGAAGACACGAAATAAGCCCAATAAAGGCAAAAGAAAGTACAGAGGAAAAACAAACAACCAAGGAGCAGGATCCTCTCCTGGTGTAAAATGCCATAGCTCCAGTTTTTCAGTAGGCAAAACTGTCAGAATAGCTTTTGCCAGGTCAGGGATAAACTAAATAATAGTTTTTTTTAAAGTATTTGTTATTATCTTTCCCCTTAAAAAGCACTAGTTCTCTTGTCAAGGGAGTAGGGCTTTTTCCCCTCTATTAAAACTCCTTGTATCTGAAGGCTTTAAAATTGTTATCCCAACTTCAGCCCTCAAAGCAGACGGATGGACTGTACTTACTCCTTTCGGAGAGACCCAGAACACCCACAGAACTCCTCTACTACCACAACTAAAGCCAGTTCCCCTCTACTTGCCACGGCTGCTCTTTGCCCCTGACCATTTGCTCCCGTGGCAGCCGCAGTGCTGCACTGAGCAGCTGTTAGCACCAGGCCCCGTGCAAGCAGCAGAGCGCAGGGACAGGAGGGGGACATGCTCGGCCAGCACCCCCTACCAGCACCCCCAAGCTCTCGGGGCCCGCCACGCGCCCGGGTTAACGCTCGCCTCGTGTCCCAAAACCCGGCTCCTAAAGCAGGACATGACTGCACCACTATTGCACTAGCACACTCAGCAGCATGATCATGCTTTCTACAGAGTTTTGAAATATTTTACAGAAAAATATTTGTGTACCTATCAATTCTGCAGGTTTATTTGGTCTCTTGTTGATAAATGTTTCAAAGGACTCCTTCATCAAGTTTATAAATTTTTCATTTTTCTGAAAGCACACTTCTATGATATGGTCCACTTTATCCTTAAAATCTAGTAGTTCTTGCACCATATCCTTGTCTTTTTCAGGATTAACCACTATTGTTGTCCCAAAGTTCTGTAAAACAAACACTTTTGATAGTAAAATACTTTAGAGTGCTACCTATCTCCCCCAACAGATATTTACCCTTATAAAATTTATCATTAGAAAAAGTAACTTTTTTTTTTACAGAACTACTTATGACTTCAAGTTTTTAAAAAATGAGATGCATTGAAATTTAAAATAAAAACTAGACACACATTAATGGATTTCAAACATTAGTGTTTGATTTAAAGATTATTTACATTTAAGACAAAAGTAAAAAAAATAAATACACAGTAGACATGACTATGACGTGCAAGTTTACAGTGAGATACAGAACTATGAATCATATAAAATAAATTAAATGGAAACTGCCTCAGAAATGTTAAGTATAAAGGAAAACTTTGCACTATTTTTATTAAACCCACTAGAGAGCTTAACTGATTAAACAGGTAGCAAAAATTTAACTGCTGCTCAGCACTCAAAGATTTTCTTTCAGAGACGGCTCTAAACCAACAAAACCTTAGCTGACTTGCAAGGAAACAAAACTTTCTCATGCACAAGAAACAGCCACAGACCTGACTTTCTCTTCCTGTTCCTACATTTATTATCTTAGAGATACAACACCATTTGTTTAATGAACCAAAATATCCTGTAAGGGAGGATTTTCATCTACTGGACAATTTACATTTGCTTAGTAACACTGATCAGTGCCCTGGATAGAATGATCAGTTTTCTGAGGTAAGAAAAAGGAACATCAGCACAGCAAAAGCAAAACAGTATTCAACTGGTATATTTTCACCAACTGAAGTATGCGAGCCAACAACAATAAAAGAGATAGGGGGAAATCCTTCTCCGGCCTCAGAATTTCCACTGCATTATCTAATTAGCCACTGTCATCTTTCATGGAGATCTCTCTCAAGTACCCTTTCAGAGTAAAGCTGAACACAAGGCTCCCAAGGTCCTCAGATTCAACAAGTGTATCACAGAATGGTTTGGGCTGGAAGAGACCTCTGACGATCACCTAGACCCCCAGACCTTCCACTTGCCACAATTTCCCCTACATTAACACAGTATTTGGGCCTCTCACAGTCTCTATCAGGTACATTCATATATTGCAGGGCTTTCCCCCCATTCTGCGAACTGCAAACCAAGACACAGAAAGCCAAGTGGCACCTCTGAAATCACAAAAAGGTGGCTACAATGGAGCACAGACCTTTACCACAGTAACTTGGCTCATAAGATACACATTAGAAGTCCTTGAAACCTGTCTTTACTGTCATACAGAATGTTTGCAAGGAGGAGATTTATTGACACTACAGAAAAAGTCTTCTATGTTTTTGAGTATGTACAAAACCATCCTAAAGCTGTAAGAGGTCTGATTCTGTGAGACACAGCATGATAAGCCAATTTCACAACTTGCTGTTCTGAAAGGAGAGGTTCCTTTCCTTATTTTCTACCCATCTTAATCTCCTGCTTCTTTCTTTTGACCAGCACATGGACTTTTCCCCGAGTCTCTTTAGCTCACTAAACCTGGAATAAAACTGACCTTGCCCAGGTATTGTGATAAAACAGATCACAGAAGAGCCTATGGAATGGCAGGCAGCACTAAGATTAACAGAGGAGCCTGATCTGGGAGAAAGGAAGAAGAAAGATGATCTTCCTCAGCTACAGCAAACCATTCAACTGGGCAACACTCCAAGGTGTAAACTCCACCTCAGTTCTGGGGGCAGATGGTCACCATATTCCACTCCCATGAGCTGCAACACTGGTGGGTCATGCTGAACTCCAGACAGGAAAGACTCTGGAATTAACTGATGTTGTGCACTTAGTCCTGAAGGTTGATGAACACATGGGCAATCCAAGGGAGAGCCACTCCATCGGGAATTATCAACTCCAGGGAGAAAACTTTTCTGCGAAGCTTTCCTGCCTTCATCTTGGAAGAGCACTAGAGTACAAGCTCTCTGGGGCAGCATCCTATATGGATATCATGCCTAACAAACAAACCCAAAGCATCTAAATGCGACCAATGACAGATTATTTTCAACAGGAGCATTCCCTTCCCAACAGCTTTAACACTCATCAGCATTGCTGTGGGCTCGTTACAAGTAGCACTGCTAACCTGCAGTGGAATAGTGACATCTGATGTTTCACTGGTTTTGCAGGTATGTAAACAGTTGAGTGTGTTTGCAGCAAAACAACACACAGTACAGTCCAGCACACTCTGCACATATGTGCATGTGGCTCTATTTAACAGCAAAGCAACCAAAAACATCCTGTGTAACAATCAAACTTATAAGGAAAGCAATCTCCAAGTAGGAATTTAAAACCAAAGCAGGCGTTGCTGTTTCTCATCATGTGATTGGTACTGCGGGGGGAAGTATTAACATCCCTACCCATATTTACTTAAAACGGAAGTTTGGTGATACATTTACTTAAAACAGAAGTTTGGTGATACACCTACATGTTATTCTTGGCTCTGACACAAGAAAGTTATAACAGCACAAATTTTTATATTAGTAATAGATCTTTGAAATACCTTGATGTATTCACTCCAATGTTGCAAAAGGATCTGCTGCCCACCTTTTACCCGGCTGAACAGCTGGTATGTCTGGGTCAAATCTGATATTCTATTTTCATCAAGCAGGTTATCAAGTCCTAAAAAAAATTAAATTAGAAGAAAGAGCAAACTTGAACACAGTTGCATAAATACAGTTAGAGAAACGTCTACGAAATATAACAAAAGACAAGACCCTCCCTCTGGTGTCCTTAAAACATTCATATGTTAAATTTCTGACAGCAAGTGATATGTTCCCTTGTTTAAACTGGATGAAATGATTCATCATATAGTATTTCAAAAAAATTTCAACTGAAATACTTTCCCAACAAGGTGATGATCATAAGGCTTTTGCAGAATGGTTATGAAGAGAGCTTGCCTTCAAGGGTACAGTTTTATCAAGAACCTCTAAAGAAAACAGGAAGCTAAGTAAACTGCCCTAAATTTAAACTAATGAGAAATACTCTACGAGATTTTTTTCTGTAGTGCATGGGGAGCCATGTCTTTAGATTAAGAATGTGCTGGGAGCAGCCCATGCTCCCACCAATGGAATGACACAGGATTACAAATTCCTTTCAAGCACCTTTTGCTTTGTTAATTCACCCTACACGTTGGGCTAACATATGGAGAAGTGAAGCTCAAGGAATGTAACAAGCAAATAACTTCATACACATTTTTCCATTTGAGAGTATGACGAACGATAGTTCCAGTGTAACCAGAAGTACATTGTGTGGTGTCAGTTACAGAGGCTTTAGTAGTACCAGAGCATAGCACCAAAGACTTATGACTTTTTTTTAAAAAACAAAAAGATTGCTTTTACACATGTTGACAATTCACACCATCAGTGTAGCTGACACTGCACAACTGTCCTACTTCACCAAATATGTTTCATTAATGCTAATTTTTAAATGATATTAAAAACTGATTTGCAAATCATTTCCAAATTATCCCATATTCTACTATATTCTTCAGCTTAAAAATACTTCCACTGTATATTGTAACTTACTTACATGTTCAGAAAGGAAAGCAATGTTCAAGAATGATGTCAGGTAGACTTTTGTCTGCTATTTTGAGATTTCCTAAACTTTTGAGTTTTCCTAAACATTTGAGATATCAGAAGAACAGACATACTTTAAATGTAAGACAACAGACTACACAGTCTCCAATACAGGGTTTTAGTGCTCTGTTGTCATTGAACACGGAATTAGAATCCTGGAAATCAAAGAATCATAGAAAGGCTTGGACTGGAAGGGACCTTCGAGATCATCTTGTTACAATCCCCAGCTGTGGGCAGGGACACCTTCCACTAGACTAGGTTGCTCAAAGCCCCATCCGACCTGGCCTTGAACACTTCCAGGAATGGGGCATCCTGAACTGGGCAACCTGTTCCAGTGCCTCACCACCCTCATAGTAGAGAATTTCTTCCTAACATCTCATCTTACATCTCTCATTTTTTAGTTTAAAACCATTCCCCCTTGACCTATCACTATCTGCCCCCTCTTTTTTATAAGCCTTCTTTAAGTACTGGGAGGTCACAGTGAGATCTCCCCAGAGCATTCTCTTTTCCATGCTGAATAACCCTAGCTCTCTTAATTAAGAAATGCCCATCCCAGTCAAGCATTACCTCCTATGCATTTAAAGACACCAATACCCTAACTGCTTTATTATAAGCTAGACCATAAAACTTAGCCTTCCCTCTTTCTCTAACATTAACTGTGTGACTGAAAAAATATTTAGTCACACATTTGTTGAATGAAAACAACATGCAGCAACGTCTCTGATAAAAGGTTTCACAGAGCTTCCAGAAAGCACTGCCACAGCCTTGGAAAAAATCTACTGTACTCACAAACACTGCCCCCCCCAATCGATACCTAGTCAACAGCAGTTATATTAACATAAGGAAAAAAAGGTTTCTTATACAGACTCTGCAGTTTTAAGCTTTTTTCCTCCTGTACAAACTGACTACTTCACGTCTTAATGAAGATACCCTACAAAAGGCAGTATTCATCTTCTACTTGCAGAGAATACTAACATGTTACAAGCAAATTAAAATGTGTCCTAGATCAAACGAATACAGAAAACAACGCAAGTCAAGTGATAATAGAAGCCTTTTAAACTTTTTTCCTGTGGAGACATACAATGCAAAAGCTGATCCAACAGTACTCGAGTCCTAACACACAGTAACCAGAACACTAGAAAAATGTAAAAATCTCTGTATTTACATGGGTGGTTCATATACATAGTAAACCAAGAAAAAGTTCAATTTAAAACAAGACCACATACTCCCTTGTTTAAGACACCTGATAAACAAGTGTATCACTGGAAAAGTTATTTAAAAATCATACTTCAATTAAAGAGTAAGCAAAATTGACATGTATCAGCAAAATGTAATTATTCTTACCTTCTGTTTATGATAAGTTTAAGAATAGCTAAGAAGGATTGACCAAGCTCATTTTTATAAATGCGTTGAAAACAGTAAAACAACCTATCCCCAGGGTAGTTCAGAGAAAACTGTGAGCATAAGTCATCTTTAAAGGGGACAGAAAAAGACAAGGAAAGGGTATGTGTAACAACATGAAAAGTGTTAACAAACATGGATGTGATGGAGCTCGAAGATACCAGACTACCAGGGACATCTGTTTTGCAACATAAAAGAAAACACAGATGTACGGAGAATTTGCTAGAAGATCTAAAACCTAAAATATGGCTACTGCAAGAGAAGGAAAAGATCATTTAAAGTATTAAAAGATCAGGGAATACTGAATAGACCCAGAAATTCAGTGAAAATAAGAGATTAAAATTTAAGAGGAACAAAGAAATAGCAGTTTGAAGACACTAATGTTTGAATGAGGACTTCCTAAGAAGGCTGCAGTTCTTATCTGAAATTGCCAGACAAAACAAAGTACAAAGGCATATGAAAGCTCACTGCCTTGAATGCTGCCAGTTCCAGTAACTCATGATTCTTAAACTACACAATCACAAGAATAAGTGAAACTATTGCACTTGAGCGATTATCACATGAAAGAAGCTACAACAGTAACTGCAACTCCCATTTAGAAGTTTACATAATTCTAGGAAATAAGCAGTTCCACAGGTTTAATTCCTAAGCCCACTGCAAGTCAAAGGAGATTTAGAGGCTTAGCAACCTTCACAAATATGGAATTAGATTTCAGACATTTTCTTTCCAAATAAACTTGTCACAGTGGGTGTAACAATCACAGGGTTGACTTTCTGTGTCTGTGGAAGTTTTTCCCCTGGCTAACGTACCTCCTGAAGTAAAAGCTGTGGAATTTATAGCTATTGCAGAGTATGAGAATCCACTGCTAATCAAAGATTACATTAATTTAAAAAAAATACCTTTTTGCAAAATAGCTGATAAGTGCTCTCCTAGTAGCTGCTTCTCCACACAAGCAATCAGTGGTTTCCTGAATTAAGCAAGAAAAATATATTAGAAGCATTAGAGTATAAAGCAGCTGCCTTCTGTCACAGTGTATTTGTATATAACTTACATTATAATACAAAAAAACCCCAACAATTTTCTACTTAAAACAGAGACTACAAATTAAGACAAAAACATCACATGATGTAAGAAAGACAACAATAAACTATGTAATTAAAAAATAAATTCAGGTTTGAATACTAAAGAGAAAGTCCTTATACGGTAGAAGAGAGAAGCTTACATTGCAAAAGTCAGTACAAAAGCATTACTGGAAAAAAGTCGTACTGAATTTTGGAATCAAACAAAACAAAAAACTCCAAGAGTTTGAACTCCAAACCAAAACAATACACACAAATGATGTTCAAAATTCAAACTTTCCAGCTAATTCTGTTTTGTACGTATACAAGCATAAACTGAGCTAGACTCACAAGACACAAATTTGCAAAACATTTTAAATTTGTCTTTGAATATCCCCCACTTTTTATTTTTATACATTCATTTTAGACACAACTTAAAAACAATGGAAAGTTTTCCCTTACATCTTTCATTGCCTGAAAGATGAAGTAAATGCCTGAAGTGCAAAGGGATAATTAATTTTAACATTTAAACTTCCACCCTGCTTACAATGGGACAACAAAAGACCAACCATTTCTTTATGAGTTAAGTATTATAAAACTGGTTCTCAGAACCTTAACTGAGATTTCCTAGAAGAGAGGTGTTTAGCCTGGATTGATGGAAGCCTTTCCTGTAGCAGCAGACACATTTGCTAGAACAGAAGCATACCTTTGCAAACACACTCTCTTTCCTGAAACAGCCCATCAGTGACATGCCTGACCTTCCATACAAAACTACAGTTTAGGTCCTCCATTTGGAAATGTTCAGAGAGGGGAGCAGGGATGCTCACAATATGCAGCAGCTACAAGAGAGACTGCAATCATCAAGACTCTTCTTTATGGGAAAGAGATGACTTAGGGATACCGTTAACAGGCAGGAAAGGGGTGAAGAGAACTGACTGATCACTTTTCTTTCCAATGCATGAACTGGGGTCATCAGCAATGGTACTGGGTACCAGAGTTAAAAGGAGGTACTTTACCTCCTGGTGGCTGTGCACTGGTGGAATGCTTTCCCAAAGCCTGGCACAGACAGAAAAGCTGATATGAATCCCTATGAGAGGCTGCCAGTATTTCAGAGATACAAAGACACAAACCACAGCAGGTTCAGAAAATACGCTGAGCTGAAAACAGGCAGACACTGGGAGAGTATCAGGGCATCACATGCACTTTCCCTATTCGCTCCCTTCAGTGGTCATGAGTGAACATGAAATACTGTTTAGACAGACCCTTGTTATTAACAGACGGCCATTTTTATGGTGATTTCCACATCCCCTGCCATTTCCAACTACTGCTATCTGCAGTTGCTGGCTGTTTCCAACAGCAGGAGTCAGGGGTGTATGAAATACTATCCTTTGCCCTGGAAGACCTACTCTGAGTACAGGAGAAGCGGGAACAACTTGTCTGCTTGAGGCCAAGAGGCAAAGCACTACATCCTAGCATGCAAAAAAAATGAGTATCTATCTTGACTGCTAGCTAAGGAAGGTGTGAGAAGGTACCTTCTGTATGACCTCAAAGCCATCCTTGGTCATCTACTGACTGACAAGGAGATATGCTTGATCTGGTCAGCTGTCCAGAACAGCATGTACTGCTGGCCTGAAGGAATCCCTCTGTGGGCTGCAACAACACACTTCCCATGCATTGTTTGAAGTATATGGAATGGTGTTTCACACAATGGTTTTGTCCTTCAAGTATAATTTCCATCTCGAGATCAAACCCAGTAACTAAATAGCATCATTTCTGCTGTTTTCATGCACACACAGAGAAACAGTATGACCCCAGGAAAACTGAAGTGTTCTAATTTCAAGAGCTGCTCATTCTTAATGCAAGGAAAGGAAATCAGTGTGAAGCCTTCTAAAAGTAATTTTTTAAGCCTTTAACTAAGGGTGAAATTCAACACAAGGACTTGCTATCTATCTAGACTGAAAATGTAATGGTATCAATCTACTTTTTAACCTAAACAGTAAATAAATACATATATTTGCTGTAACTTCGTAAACAGAAATAGATCCATGTATTTCAACGTGAGTGGCTTCACAAAAAAAAAGCTAGTCACCCTGCAATCAGCATTTACAGGAAGAAGATCCAAGTTCAAATATGTGCCATGACACACAACACACATACGAATGTATACGTATATATATATTAAAAAATGTCTGAAGAAAATAAAAACTTAAAAAGACAATTTGTATTCAGTTATCCTTTTGCCATCAAATGAAATGCCAATGAATCATCCAGAAGACTAAAACCCAATACATTTAATGTTATATTCTTAACTAAAGAAAAAAAGCAACAGCTTACTACAGGACAAATTATGTATGGATTTACGTAGTGTGTCAGTTCCTGCAGGAATGCATTAACCCAACAAAACACAAACTATTACTTAAAACCCAAGTGAAAAAAGGACAAGCTACCTCACACAGTACACTGGCAGCAGCTTATCTACTGTTAAGCTCACACCTTGGACTGTTTACAAATGATACTCATGTCCTCTGTCCTTCTGGGTTTTTTGGGTTTTGTTTGGGGGTTTTTTGTTTGTTTTTGCTTTTGCTTGTTTGGTTGGGTTTTTTTCTAATGAGTCTTTCCTTCCCTCAAGGCACTTGTGGTTAAAGATGTTANCTCATGTCCCATGTCCTTTTTCCTTTTGGGTTTTTGGGTTTGGTTTGGGGGTTTTTTGTTTGTTTTTGCTTGTTTGGTTGGGTTTTTTTCTAATGAGTCTTTCCTTCCCTCAAGGCACTTGTGGTTAAAGATGTTATCAGTACACGAATGGCTAAAATCAGCTGCTATTTTGATAATGGAAATTTGAGTTCTTATACAATGTTTTTTTAACTGTAGTATACAGAATTGGTATTTCTGAACAAATTTCTTCTTTCTTACTGAAAATACTCTTTTATTTTAAAGAAGTAACTTTTGATAAAAATGAAGTCTAAAAAAACAAGCACTGTCAACCAGATAATATCTGTAATATAACAAAGAAATAATCAGTGTCTCTATGACCATGAATAATCATACTGATTTATGACAAATGCTTGACTTTCATTAAAAATGGTAAAATTTGTACTCACTGTGTGCTGTGATCTAAATATGTTATTACTCTGTCTCCTTCTTCTTCCAAACGTTTACTAACATGGTGAAGATATTCTGGGACCTAACAAGACAAGAGAACAACAAGTTCAACTACAAAGGTATGAAAGGCAGCTAATCTTGTTCCATGACAATTATTTTAAACTACATTTTTTAAAGAGAATATGAATCAGAAAGGACTATTCCACCAGAACGTTGTTATGTACTACATAACCTGTATTTTTATTAATAAATGTTATTTAATATTAAACATATTATAGCTGGTAGTATGACTTTAGCTACAAAAAATGTCACTGGGTTACTACACAATTGTATTTATCAAGTTCCATGACAACCTGGGGTCTGCTCTCCCTGTTGATATGACACCATGGTCCACACTAAAACACATGAATACCTGTGTGCCAGTAAATTTCACTGGACATTAATACATCATAGCACAACCAAAGTTCTCATGTAATCCCACAGTTGATAAAACTATCATAAAAGCAATCATCACATGCACATACCTCTCTTTCTTGCATTAATCTTTGGCCTTCTGCAGCATATAAACAATTTGTCTCCTCCAGAAACCTCTGTTCAAACGATTCCTTGTAAACCTGCTCAAGAAATCAATTTAGTTACTTACATTAAGCTCACAGTAACAGCAGCATATTTTGTCAGGCATAAGAGGGCAGGTAAAATCTGAAGGATGCACACAGCTGTGAGAAGTGCCAATGTAACATTACATTAACAAATTCTATTTGCCCACTGTTTTTAGAAAGACTGAGATCAGAACTGACTTCCCAGAGCAGCAACACTTTGTCTCAGTCATCAGTACTCAAACACACTAAATTAACAGGCTTCTGTTTAAGGCACAGAGCCCAACACCAGTACCCAACATCACAGCACAGCAATGACATCCAATCCACCCGAGATCTAAACTCCCACTGCTACTTCTGTGGCAAACAAACCCCTTTCAAACTAGTGAAACACTGGCACAAACCAGGTAATTCTTATCAGAAAAACAGTAATATGCTCAGTAACACACCTTCAGATCTGCCAGACTTCTTTCACTGGCCCAGGAAAAACAAATTAAATCAAATAAGGCGAATTCTTTCTCCAGGGAACAAGTAAGGTGTGTGAAAAAGGGCATCAACAACAATCAGACACATTAAAAACTTTTGCATAATGACTAACAGTTTATTATAGAAAGGAAATAAGCCACAAAGGACAACTACATAAAGAAAAAGTTATAACAGTCTGAAGAAGGTAACTAGGGATTAATATGTAAATAGAGGGACAGCAAAAAATAAAAGGGAAAATTCCTTGAGTGTGGTGGAAGAATAGAAGAAAATATTTCTTCCAAAACATGTAACAGAGCTGTAAAACTCACTACATTCTGACCACTTCTTGTCTCTTAAGGACTTCTAGCTGAAGGTTCCCTGCCCAATGCAGTGGGGTTGGAGCTAGACGATCTTTAAGGCCCCTTCCAACCCAAACCATTCTATTATTCTATCACTTTCAAAAGCTTAATTTTTCTTCAACGGCTTTTCTCTCAAACAGAGTAATTTTTCTGGGATGCTAGAGGAAGCGACAGATTAAAGCCAAGAGGATTAACATGAAAGGCAGAAAACCAGGTAAGCTGCCTAACCAGAAAGGACTTTTTTATGTAGTCTGGCTCTTCAAACTCTTTCAAGCCTTCAGCCAGTTTTGTAATGCTGTATGCCACTTTGAAATGGAGCAACCTTATGGTTTTAAGAATGAAAGACAGCTCCAAAGTCTCACTACACATCACACAAGGGGGCAACATCAACTCAAGGACAACCTATGTGGAAGTCAGAAGCTCAACAGTCATCAGCCTCCTTGGTTACTTACTACCTCTGCTCACAGAAAGTTCTGGTAAAGCTGCAGCTCGACATGATCTATCTGAAAACCCTGGCCTTAACATGGCACCCCATTCTACCCTCAGCATTTCTAAGAAGTTGCCAGTAGAGTGATGTTTTTATGATACAGACCCAAGATCTGGACTTCAAAAAGTGACACCTTTTCACAACGACTGAGAGGGATTTTTCTGTTCCTACATTTAACTGGCACTAGGATGAGACAATGAGTGATTAAGACAAAATGCTGCACATACTAAAAGACCTGTAAATCTATTAAGATCCAAGGCCACTACTGCTGCTAAGGAAAACAGGCAAGGAGGTCTCATTTAAAAACAGTGTAAGATTGCACATGGGGTAAAGAAGAGGCAATCATACCAATGTAATAGCTACATTTTAAGCACATTTACTAGATGAACTGAATAATTTTTGTACTAAACATGACTTAGGCAGTCCAAACTGTGTTTCTGAACAAAGCTGTTACTAGTGAATTTGGCTGTACTCACCTGCAAATCCGAGAGCATGCTCAACAAACTCCGCAGCAAACTTCTGTCCACAGCTTCACCATTTCGCTCTCGTTCAATCAGCAGGAGAATTCCATCAATAGTCTTGGTTTGAACTTGCTTGTCACTAATGATATGGTTTCTAAATAACTCTAGCCCCATATCCCTATGTGAATATTGAAAATTAGTAAGTCACACTGTTGATTCTTTCCAAAAAAATCATAGATATGTTTAAAGTATTTACAGTGTATATATATTACACAGAAAGAGAATATATGAATGGTGTGTATACTCTTTTTGACACTGTCCTCTAACAAAACTGGAACAAGAATTATCCTAAAAATACCAGATCACATGTTACCACAGGCATACACTTCAGGGGAGAACTGTGACCAGCCTGTTCAACTTTCACATAACAGACTGTAACTTTCTCTGCTAATTAAAAAAAAAAAATCTGATCATATACCTTAACATAAGATTCCCTGGATCAGACATTGTATGAGTAATTTATAAGTTTTGTTCAAAAGCATGAATTCTTTGTATCTTTAGGATCTTATCACCTCTATCAGATTCTTGTTTCATTCTAAGGTGATGAGGAATGGTGCCTCTATGTCATGAAGCAGCTAATTGTTAAATATTGAAAATTGAGCAATCTTAGATAAAACTTGTTACCTCTGATTTCTTCACATGCATCAGGTTTTCAATAAAAGGAACTTTCCCAATAGGAGAAAAATAAGACAAAGTATGAACAGACCTCATCAACAGTATTTAGTGAAAGGAAGCCTAACACAAAGAGCTGGAGGAAAATTGCTGAAGCTGGGAACACAAGATGTCCACTGGACAAGCAAGAGGCTGGAGAAAGATGCCAGACTCCTCAGCCAGCCTGAGGAACTCACAAGAGCACAGCAGCCAGCCAGGCAGGGGAAAGACAGGCTCTTATCTTCAGTACTTTATCTGCTTTTTTGGGGGGGGGGGCAGGGGGGGCTTTAGATAAAGTAACAATGTTAGAAATTTTTGGCAAAGCTTGGGTTTGGTTTGCTTGGGAAATGATGCAAAATGCCCCTCAGGAGGGATGCTTTAAAGCAGAATGCCCAAAGATGTGACCATGGTGGGCTGAAAGTACAAAAGCATAAAAAAAGTGGCCAGTGCTGGAAAGATAATCTGCACCTTGTCACTGTATCTGACTTACTTAAAAAACCAGCTAAATGTTGAATTTTGTCAAAACCAGGAGCACCTATAGTAATGCTGGGCCAGTGCCAAGGTGGGAGGCAGCAGCCAAGAGCAGGTTCCCACAGAGCCAGCCTCACCCAGGCTCTGACAACTACACACATGCCTTGACTTTTAAGCCTGTGTTCACAGACCTTCTTGTTTTACCCTCACTTGACAATGAATACTCCTGGGGAAGGAGGAAATGACACATGCATATGCTGACACACGTATTTCCATAAACTGAAACAAAATTTTAGAGATCTATTATATAGTTCAAATATAATGTGAAAAATTTATTTTCAATCCTTGCAAATGTAACAGCATGTCAACTCTAAAGACTACAGGAATACTTACACGGATACCTACCATATAGAAGGAAGCATTGAATTCTGCAGCACATATGTACGATCCAAAAATAAGAAAATGCTTCTGATCATGATCTGAAAATATATAAAGAAAATATTTTTCTCTTCACCACCATGTGATATTTTAAATTATAAAACAACTTCTGAAAAACTACATCACCGACACACACCTGAATTACTGATGTAGGTATTTTAAACTTTTATGGTGACTTGTATAGGTATGCAATTTATTCAAGTTATTACTATTACTTGGTGGTATTCCCAAGTACATCAAAGAGAGTTTTGAAATTCATACCCACTAACGACATAGTTTTATTAGCCTGTTAGGAGTTTTATACCACTGATATACATAAGCTATTCAAACAGTACCTCTAATACAGTCAGTAAACACCCTGAAATTGCATGCTGCGATGTCCTCTGCTTTAAAATTAAAAAAAAAAAAAAAACCACAAGGCAGCTTTAAGCAGAGACAGCAATAAGCTGTGCAACAGATCTTTTCATAATAAAAGTTAGCTGCCAAAATTCACGAGAAAAATAGAGATAAATGAAATCCAACAGGAGAAGGGAGGTATAAAAAAATATTATCTCTTTATTAAATTTAAAAAGTGGAAGGAGGAGGTGGTTTTTTAGCTTACTAGTCTTTTACATTCAAAATCCATTTTTAACTTGGCTGATAAGAAGGCTGCCCAACTCCCAGTTTAGCATTAGCATAACTCCAGATGTCAGTAACTCACCCCCAGGCCAGACAGAGATTTCTATTCCCAGCTGTCCACCTACCCCTTCCCTAAAAGATTTCACTGCCTCTGAAGCAATTCTCGAGCTGACATAGCTTCTGGCCAAGCATATTAAAGTAAAACAGCAGTAAGGCTGACTTTTTTCTTAAATAGCACAAGTGCTAACCCAGCACATGGGCAAGAAAGCCACTTGCTACAGGTTGTTGCTTTAAGGCAGAAGGAAAAAAAAAGAATCCTTACAAGTAATAAAAGCAAACAGTGTTCACAGCAAAAGTCTTTTTATGAAAACACAGGTTCTACATGTAAACTACATTTTCAAGGCAGTATCTTCAACTCTGTTTTCATCAGACTGCTGAATTCAAAGAGTTTCCCTAAGACCTTCCATTTTAAATTCAGATAAAAATCACATACCTCTGCCCAACCCTCACAGGAAAGGAGAGAACAGTGGATTTGGGAATGAAAATAGAAATTCAACCATATGGGGCATCTGCAGCTAAAGCTAAATGACAGTGCAATAAAAACTCATTGTAAAATGTTGGTTTGGAATTACAATGATGCCTTCTTAAAGGCAGAGTTCTCACAGAGTGTGTTTCAGAGAGAACTGTTTCTGTAACATGAATCACCATGGAGGTAGAAGACAAGAAAGGTAGACAGAAAGCAAGTTTCAGTTCTTTATCCTTTCTGTTTCTTAGCTCTATAGTCAGGACAATCATCTCTGCTTTGAAAAAAAAAAAAAAGTCACAAGTTAACCTAGTTCTTGGAGCTATCTAAAAGCAAAGATTCTAAAGATTCTCCAATTACTTAAAATTACGAACAGCAAACAACTTCAGTATTTCTTGGTTAGTTTTTCTTTCCACCCATAGAAAAAAAGGTGTCAACATATTTCTGACATGTTCAAACTGTATGAAGCCTATGAGAGTCAGAACTAACAGAATCTACATTTCAACAACAGAAGTTCCCTCAGCCAGCAAAGGGGAAAGTGAAAAGCAATGCTGAAACTTGGAGGAGAAGCTGCAGTGCAGTCCCAAGTTAAAACTCCTGACAAACTCATTTTAGCCAGATTTCACACCTCAAGGATATGTACTCTGAACAAACATTCAACTTACCATTTGTCTGCAATGATCTTGCCAGCATTTGTTTATCTTCTTTAAAAATAAAAGACTATCCAGAGAATCTGTACAGCACCCATTAAGGAAAACTAGTTTGCCAGTATCTTTAGAGGCCAGATTCTGGAGATGATCTTTGCCAGCCATTAGGCAAAGCTGCTCCATAGATATTCCAATGCTACTGTGCCTGCCAGGGATAAATCGTTAATTGCAGAGCTGCCCAGCACAGTGGCTGGCAGTTCTCCAAAAGGCCTCCCCGTGTTTTCAAGGAATAACATTCACAGCTCTTCAGTAATACCATCTAGTGGCTGTACTGTGTAACCTTAATATAGATTTGAACAAGAAATCCCACCAGCATCAAACATGCATCTGTCACCAACTGAGGTGAGAGGGATGGAAAGGTTATTTTGTTTGTTTAATGAGTTCACACTGTGCACAACAGGACTGACCCTAATCTCTTAAAAGCAGTTACAGTTCTAAATAATCCTCAACAAATCCAAATACCACTCTTTTCATATAGATCTCCAGGTCACCCTAAGTAATCTACAGAATTTTCTTCATTACACAACAGATCCAACTGTTACTTACAAATAACAGAATTCTCATGTATCTCACAAGTAAATCTAAATGAGGCTTTACCTTCCTCTCCCACACATTATCATTTCCAACTAATTCTGGCCAAATCTGATTAATGTGATCTCATGTCCTTGGGATACAAAGTGGTACACCTGTAAAATACTAAATTTTCAACTCTCCAATCCACCACCACCTGTCAAGAGGGCAAGGTGAAAGCAAAGTTTGAAAACACTAGTTTTAAAACATTTTTTCAATAACATCATGTAAAGCCTGAAAAAGCAGGAATACAAAAGATGGTTGTACATTGCTTTAAAGAAGACTAAGATTTGGTTCTCAAAGAGCAGGTATGTTTAAGACTACCATACTAATGTGCTATGTAGAAGCCAGATGCCTTAAATGGGACTCAAAAAAAAACCAAACCAACAACAAACCCAAATCACCAACAAAAAACAAAACCAAAACCACACAGCCCAAAACCACATTGGTGCTACATAACATTAAAAACCCCACATTATTCTGAGTGTAGGCACCTACCTGGGGAATACAGTGAACCAAGAAACTGAGAATCACAATCCAAAGTACATTTATAGGATTCACCTGGAAAGGAGGTTCTTTCTCGGCCCTGGCCCCTTGTTTCTTTCTACTTTATCCTGTCATTTTCTGCTAATAAAATCCATACAGAGAGCTGGGAAACAATGCCAGCAGCCATAGTGCCATAATATCTGCTCAATATGGCACTCTTCATCCAGCATCTGCTTGCTAAGGCACCTTCCAGGAATATGCAGACAGCAAGGTGGACACAGACTATTCATCTGCTGCTTCAGCAAGTGCAACCCCGTGGCTATTACACAAAAGACACCTATCTAATAAAGCACCTTCTCAGCATGCCAAGCTTGACTGGATTCAGGAAACAGGGCTGGCTACAGCCAGGTGTCCACAGAAGATCTACAGGCACTTCTGTGACCCATTCAGCCAGAGGAAAAGTCCAGCAATGTAACTTCAGTGAACCATGGGGAAATTTACCATAAAACTTCATCTTTCTATGCATCCCAAGACAGCCAAATGATCTCAACTTAGAGCTCTCTCCCAAGAACATCCCAAGGTACACATAAGATACGTGAAGGCTTGCTGAATGCCTCTGTGATACATCACTGTTGACCAGTAGTTATTTTTGGTCAAACAGGTGCACTGTATTTGAAAATTCTTTTACTGTTGTTGCCAATCACCATGATTTTTTTTTAAGCTATTGCTGCCATTAAGCATCTCCACTACTCACCTGCCACGGAAATTTATACCTGCTGAGAAATCTCATAGTGATATTGACATTTTCTACATCATGTGTAAAATTTGCATTCCTATTAAAATAATAAATTCTTATTAGCATGCTAGACATCAATACACAAAAATTATTCACCCAGATAACTAAAGTTGCCCATGACTGATTTAAAAACATGTAAGTGGCCAAAGAACCTCTTGAACACATTGAACACAATTACTGGTGTATTTTTGCAAAGTGTTGTTTTAAAAAATAATGATTTAAACTAACCATTCTAACCACTTCTGTGCATGACAAAAGGATATTCTCTAAACTGAAGAATTTGTGCTTTCACGTGTTCTTCACAGACTTGTCGCAACTGTTTGTACAGTGTAGCAGAGACTTTGTAAGAGCAGAGATTTTCAACAGCCTAAAAATCAAAAAAAGATTATGAATGAGACAAAAAAAACCACTTAAATTTTCATGTCTGTGTAATTAAGGCTGACAACAAAGGAAAAAAAAATCAGCATTATATGTTCAAGCTGTGCACAAAACCAAAACATCAAAATGAAGTTATGTAGAAAAATTAAGACTTCAGGAGTCCTTTTTGATTTTGGTCCCTTCTTATTCTGCTAGCTTTTGCATACAAACAAGATCCACCATCACCATTTGGGTGATATTTCTGATGTGCTGTTAAACACTACCAGAATTCTGCCTCCTTCAATACTGCTCAGCAGTAGAACTCCTCCAGAAGGTCTATTTTGTACATCCTTCAGTATGCACACGTGCTTTTTTGGGGCAGGAACACAACCATACCAAATATTTTAATTTCTTTGTAACTTTAAGGTAGACATTTCAACCAGTCTGTTTAAATGGTAAATGAGTATAGCTACTTTCCTGTCTTTTTATCAACTTATTTCTTCCCAAGCATTTCCACTGATTCACACAATCACGCTAAGGTACATAAACTGAGAGGAAAAAATAATTAAGAAAAAGCCCAAACAATAACAACCCCCCCCCTCCAAACTAACCCCACACTAACCATTACATAAAGACTTGAACAGATTTATTGGGAGCTCATAGGATTTAGTTGAGTATTTATCCTTAGTTAACTAAGGAGACCAATTCTGCCCAATCCCAAATGTTCTGGTGGTCACTATATTAATATCAACTGCCTTTATATTATGAAGCAAGCAGAGAACACTGCCAAGGATTTAAAGCACTGTGTCACCTGGGCAACTAAAACTGACCCAAGAATGTTTTCCTCTGCTCCAGAGGATCCTAACCTACCTAATCTAATTTTATTGCAATGCACATAAAAATGGCCTCCGCAATTCTGATACAACACTAAAGCATGCAATCAAACAAACAAAACTATAACATGGTGCCTATGTTTTTCATCTGGTCTTAAGTAAAATGATAACTTGCAACAAACAGTATTCAGACAATCATTTTGCAGCTAGTTTGTTATACTACCTCAAACACGGCCACTCCTATCCATCCATACAAACACAAGTCTAGTCAGAACTCTCATAATTTTTTCCTTCACTGCTCTACTGTCTTTCCTTTGCTACTACACTGTCCTGTTCTACGTCCTCCAGAAGGGCAGTACTGCTCCATTTCAGGTTATTTAGGACCTCGTTGCAAAGGTAATTTTCTTCTTCCATTATTTTTATCACTCGCTCCTCATTCGGCAATTCTTTGTACTGCCCCACTTTCTCTGTCCCATCAAGCATAAGCTACTTCTATCAAAATCTGTGCAATCTACCACCAATCCCAGACATCATTTCTATTTGAGTCCCAAAAAATTGGCTGCCACCCTCCCATTGCTCACTAACTACATCTCTGCCAAGCACCTTCATGCCTGATTCCATGCTGCCTCCAATGCCTGGAAAGGAGTATCCTTCAGGCTTCCCACACAGCCTCATCATTGTTCTTCAGTTTCTTCTCAGCCACTGTGCCAAATTAAATAAATAAATCAGAAGGTTCAACTGCAGGCTGGTACACCAGCCTGCTCTGTGCACTGAACTCCAGCAGGCCTCTCAATTCCTCCCATAATGTCAGATGAAGACTCATAAAAAACCACCAAAAAGGCCTGATAGTAAGAACTGATGCACCCAGAGATATTTTCCCCTGTGGATGACTCGGTGCTCATCAACAGGCAGTTAAAATGATCTGTAAATACAGATCAGGTTTCCAACGGATGCTGAACCTCATCTTTTATTCCTCTAGCAGGAGAGTAAGTACCTGTCTGTGCACAGGCACACAGCACCCCCAGCCACCGTGCAGAAATCTTCCTGATTCGCTGTGTTATGGATTATCCAACCAACCTCGCACAGCTTTCACAAATAAGCAAGCAAAGAGAAAAAGCAAGAAGTACAGCTCTCCCTTCACAGTTTATCTGAAATCTCTCTCCTCTTCTGCCAAAACTCAAGTGTGTACCCTAGTGATTTCATAGCCATATTACTATAATCTCATTTCTGAGCCTCTGAAAACAAGTTAGGTAACACTCAAAGCATCTGTGGGCTGGTTTTTTTTTTTTTTTTGCTAGACATGAAAAAGCAGGGTTTTTCAAATGCTATACTTAAAACAATAAAACACATTATGTCACTCAAACGCGGCAAATCTGCAAGTATTAATAGATTAATATATTGCAAGTTTTCTATTTAAAGGAAATAAATTATATTAAGTCAATACACATTTACATAATCAGCAATTTTAGACCCATGTATTACATACCCTAACTAAAGAGACAAGTATAGTCAGTTCTGAAATCCATCCTGATTTTCTCGAACATGGACTCAGTAATGGACTACCAGCCTTCTCCTTTCTCACTGTCTGCCCTTTGCATCTCAAATAAACATTTAGAAAATTTTAGGTGTGCATAATAATGTTTTCAGTCCTGATCTGGCAACGATATCAATCTGCAGTGCAAACGCCTGCACCCACAGAAAACTCATAACTAACTTATGTTATGTTGCACAATTTAGCACATCATTTATTTTTTATAACATGATCACTGTAAAAAGTTACTAGTTCACTTAAATACCTCAAAGCACATACATCTAAAATAACTTAGAACTAAACCACACATAATTGGAGAAAGTAGAGACAAATGGCTCAGGAGTCCATCTCTCTTTTGCCCTCCCTAGCCCCTGCTCCAGTAGTCCAGGTGTACTACAAATTCTTTTTCACCACTTGACTAGAAAAACTAACATCCTGATTGTTATGAAAATGCAATAGTAATCTGAAATGTGGGTAAGGTGATAGTTTGTTGCCTGCTCAATCAAGATTCTTTTTTAATTCCCCAAAAGGTATAGAAGTTTAAGGTTATAATCTAATAATACCAAATACTTCAACATTACTATTTACAAGAGACAATAGCATGTACAGAAATCATCATAAAATATATAATTTCTTAACCCCGTTAGAGTAACATCCTGTTTTCAGCTTGTTGAGTGGGCAGAGTATAGAAGATATTAAGACTTAGATCTCAGCCCTGCCCAGGAATAGCTTTCTGTGCCTCCCAACATAAACTGCTTTTTCATGGGCCCAGATCCTGGTGGCTCTCCAAGGAACTGATATGTAGAACTGCAAACTGCCGAGAAACAGAGTATGTAGCAAAGTATTCGATCAGCTTTTAACAAATCAAAATACATTATGTTGAATGTCACCAAAGCAGTTTATTTGCAAAAAATGAAACCAAAACTTTATGTAGCTTACCTGGTAGAGCTCTTCAAGGTTGTATTTAATAGAAATGCTACTCTGTATTGCTCCCACCGCTTCGTGAAGTTTCTGCCAAGTGTCCTGAGTATAATTATCTGGTAATTTGGGTCTTTCTGTGAAGTAAGACACAGGTAGTTTAAAAACAGCCACCCAACGGGAGTCTGCAGCAATCTCTCTCTCCCTGCTGCTCCATCAAGTTCTGCCAAGCCACTCTGCGCTTGGCCATGTAACTCTGGCACACTCAGAAGGGTCACTAATTCCCCCCGAGCCTTTGCACGACGCATTTCACCCCGCGGCTGCCGTGTTTGACGCCCGTGTTACTTTTAGCGAGGCAACCTGGCTTTAATCAGCGCTGACACTAAGGTGGCTTTCTGCCCGCTCCCTACGGCCGCTGCCCCCGCGCACGGAGCCCCACGCGTGTCCCCGGGAGCCCTTACACGGGCACGGTGCCGGCGGCATTATCAGCGCGGCGGCGTTATCAGCCCGGCGGCAGCCGCCCCTCGCCCCGATACGCCGGCGGGGCGGGTGACAGCGGCGGGCCCCGGCCGCGGGC
>VZRS01009279.1:38970-72518 GCA_013398055.1 Ifrita kowaldi
CGGGCAAGGGGCGGGGAGGGGCCGGGCCCGCAGAAAACAAAGATCGGGCCGGGCGCCCCTGCCAGGACAGAGGGCCCGGCCTGCCCCGTACCCACCTCTGAAGTTCTTGATCACGAGTTTCTTGGAGGAGGCGGTCGCGCCTCCGCCTCCTCCTCCCGCGGCGCGGGTGGCGGCGAGCGAGGCGGGCTTGGTGAGCCCGTTCGTGTGTCCCACCAAGGCCGACAAGTGTGGCTTCTTCTGCGGCTCGTCCGCCATCTCCGCCCCGGGCGCCTTGTCCGGCCGGGGCAACGCGCTGGGCTGGGCCGGGCCGGGGCCGCCTGGTCNGCCACCAGCCCGAGAGGCCGCCCTGCTCACCGGCACCCTCCAAACCCAACCGAGCCCAGCCTGCACGAGCATGGAACTTGTCCTTGTCTCACACATCTCCCTGGCGTTAGTGCCTTTAGGAGTCAACCTGTTCGGGAGTTTAGTGCTCGATTCAACTTTTTCGACCCGAATTCACCGAGACCCCCCCTCCAGCGCTCCCCGAGGGCAAAGCACATAGCTAGAAGGGAGGAGAGGCGGGCATCCAGCACTCTCCCAGGAAAATAACTGGGGTGCCCCGCCACTGGGGTCTTGCCACAGGGTGGCACCGCCCGCCTCCTTTACAAGCCGACGGCTTAAGGGGCAACGAAGCCCGCCACTACCGACCACCACCTACGAATGCGGGGCCCGCCCCAGCGCACGCGGTTTACCGCTGACGCGCGGCCTCTGCCCCGCCCATCGCTCACTCCCATTGGCTCCCCGAGCGAAGCCACGCCCCCAGGCCGCGGTGGGCGGGGCAGAACCTGTTGGTGGCTGTCACGTGACTCTCGGGGCCGTTGCCGCCGCCGTCAGATGCGCCGGGATCCGGAAACGCTGAGGGAGTTCCGGGAGCTCCGGGGCTCGCAGGGTGGGACCGGTGTGGGGTTCCCGCCTCATCTCCTTACCCTTTAATGGCGCACATCACCATAAATCAGTACTTGCAGCAAGTAAGCAAGATTTTTTAATTTTTTTTTTTTATTAATCTGTGGGCCCTGTTTGAGTATGCGGGTGTGTTTTTTGCTGTAAATATGCTGCCTTGGTTAAGAATTACATCAACGTAGGTTGAGTGATGTGGTGGAGAAATGTATTTCTTCAGCGTGTGTGAAGCGCACCGTCTGAGTGCCAGGGATGTACACCTGGAATGCCTGAAAAGTGTGGAGGTTTCTGAGGTAATTTATCTGTAAGAGCCTCCACGGAAGGTTGTGTATGTGTCCAGGAACAAGGGCAGCTCAGGGATTCGAGAAATACAGGGGTCTGAGATGTCCAGAAGTGCGGACACACACTTCTGACCCGGAGGATGGAGAGGCAGGAGCGGAGCCACAGGGATACCGGCTGGACAGAGCTGTCAGTGACATGTTTTTTGTGTGTCCGCTCTGGAGGATCCTTGCTGGACCATCGTAATCTCATCACTGTTACCATCTTACTTCATCTAGCATCTGTTAATTAAGAGAAGGCACAAGAAGGGAGTAATTGTTTGGGTTTTAGTCTCCAAAAATGGAGCGTCTGAGATCTCCCAGGACAGCGGTCTGCTCTAAAAAAGTTCGCATCTTGTTCGGTTGACAGTCCATTGAACGTTTAATATGAAAAACCATCTGGCGAACATAAAATTACCTCTTCCTTTTCCTGAAATAAAAGCTAAACATAAATTTCTGAAAGAGTTTAAGCAGTTGATTTTCCATCTTTTGTTGCTGTTTTAGTCTGTGGCGTTTTTTCCCATTTGGTATGAGCTTTCCATACATCAAAAAGATTTTTTTTCCATATTAGGACAGAAAAATGTGACAAATGAAGCACAAGCAGTGGGAAAGAATCGCTAAGAAGTAATACCTAAAGCTACTTCCATAAATGAAGAAATTTCCACCTTGATTCACAATAATCTGTCCAGGTAGACTGTTCTTAACAAGGAGTTCTCTTTAGCAGGAAGCAGAATTAAACCATTCTCCCACAGAATATAATATTTACAGTCTTAGCAGGTTTCAAAAACATCCTATATAAGTAGACTATCAGTCTTACAGCAGACTTTGCCTTTGAAATGATATGTACATGTTAAATCTTCATTTTAACTGTCTTCATTTTAAAGCATTACTCAAAGATTGCACCTTCACATACGTGTTTGATGCCTGTAAGTCCAACTGGAATTTTAAAAAGCTTCAAATCTGGCTGTCAACTACTGTTTTACAATGCTAAACCCTTGTACATACATATGCTTGCATCCTACAAATAAGGAAAAAACCACAATGGTGTTCTCTGTACATTCTCCCTGAGACCTTTTAGAAAAACAGGTGCATTGGAAATACAAAATTATTTATTCAGTTTTAAACCTTTAAAAACTCACAATTTGATTTGATATTAATATGTATAAACAGTGGTAACTAGATAGTGGCTTCTGTAATTGTGTAAAGATTTTATTCTGTAATGTGACTGTTTACTTTGGTAGGTACAAGAAGCCATTGAGAGCAGAGATGGAACGTTTTGTGCAGAATTAGTATCATTTAAACATCCACATGTTGCAAACCCAAGACTACAGGTGGGAATCTGTTTTTTGACCTTTTGTTTTACTTTCAGTTTTCCCAGCTCTGTGTGTGGGTTCCTCTCCACTGGAGGGAAACATCAGAAATCTGTTTCACAGGCCGAGGCAGGATCCCCTTGTAGGTTTGCTTCCCTTTTCTTCTTACAAGGATACTATATATAATTTTTGTTTTCTGGTTGGCTCTTTGTGTTCCACTTTGAATTGTTTTCTGGATAGATACAGTTTTGAATGTCCTTTCTGACCAGGTCTGCATTAGTTACTGGCATAGCACAGTGGAAGGCACTATAGAGAAAAAAGCAGTGAGTAGTAAGGGCCTGCTGTTTGTGTGTTTTGGATGCTTTTATTTAAGGCTGGCTCTGTTCAGGTTCTGGAGACAGAATGCACACTAGGAATTCATTACTCTGGATATGATTGTTAATGTAATTTAAAGTTCTGGGAGATGCATACTAGATGATCTCCAGAGGCCCCTTCCAACCCTAACAAATCTGTGAGAAATGCCATGACAAAATATGCATATGATGTTCTGTTTCTGGTGCATTGGATGTTCCTTTAATGATTTATTGATTTATTGTACACTTAGCTTCCATCTCCAGAGGAGAAGTGTCAACAAGTTTTGGAATCACCATATGATGAAATGTTTGCAGCCCACTTAAGGTAAAGATGGGCCCGGAATGTAAAGTCAGTTGTGAGGTGTAGAGCAGGGATGGGGAAGGATATCCTTAAGTTTACTTGCCTATTTTGAAGGGCTTACACCTGAAAACTTGGTATTTATTACTCTTACAAATAATGCTAGAACTGCAGAAAATAAAGACTTACTTCTCTCCACATAAAGTTTGCTCTATGTACCTGGCTGTCATCTGTGAATGGCCATCAGCACAGCTTTGGTGTCAGTGCTTGCTGTTTCCCTTGCTCTGCCCACTAGCTACACAAGAATTTAGAGTGAAATAAGTAAGGGAAATATTTATTTTTTAAAGGGAATTATAATCATAAAAGTACTCTTAAGAGAGCTTAGCATCTGAGTAAATCTGTGAGGCTCTTACTTAATAATTTTCTGCATCTAGTATTTTTCAACAATCTTGGTTTATTTTGGTTTTGTCTTGATGACAGTTTCAACAAGCATTAGCTTATATAAAACAAATACCTATTCTTCTCTAAGATCTGTTTTCTACAATTATCAAGCTTAGTGCTCTATTAAAATACTCGTGCTAATTTTTTAGGAATGTTTCTAATCATATTTCTTTGTGCCTTAAATAAACTGTAAAACTTCATGGCTGGTAGGACACAAAAAGACATATTTGGTTTATGTATATTTTCTGATGCACTAATGTACCTTTTCTTTGACAGATGTACTTATGCTGTTGCAAACCATGACTTCATAGAAGCATACAAATGCCAAACAGTTATTGTCCAATATCCTTTTCCATAAATCTTGTATATTGTTTTCAGATTAACTTCTTGTAGACTAAATTCTCTTTATGGTGTTTAAAAATCAAATAGAATGTGATCTGCTTCCAAATACACTTCAGCTGTTTAGGTTTCTAAGCAAGGAAATCCAGATACACTCCTCTTCCAGCTTTCTGCAGGGCTAAGAAGGAATTTGTCACTCGTCTCTAAAATAGAAGATTAATTTCTCCCAGAACATAGGAGAGTCTCAAATCATTATAATACCTTGCAGTTTGTACTTGGCTAGAGGGGAAGATAAAGAAGCTTCTATCTCATCTCTGGCCAGTGTTTCTTACTGCTGCTGCCACTCAAAGTGACTGTGCTCACCTTCTTCCATACTGCAGCTCAACTCCTCAACTTCTTGATGGTTTTTTGTTTTCTCATGTTTCATGAAGCCATATATGGTATCAATGAACAGCTGTTTCTCAAATCTGTGCTTCATTTCTTGGCATTTTAAATTTTCCTAAATACAATACATCTTTCCTGCGAGCATTTCAGGCACATAAAGAAGAAAATTGGTGAGTACATCATAGAAAGCTACTAGAAAATAGACTCATCTTTTCCTAGTATAATACCATAGTAGTGAAACTAAAATTATGCCTATAGTTTTTATTTATCCCCAGTGATGCTAAAATCAAGCCTAATTGGCTTTGTTGCCTGGTTGAGTTTTTATGTCCAAAAGTGTGAAAACTAAATGTCTGAGCTTAATTATGTAGAATGGTCCCTATGTAAATACATGAAGGATTTGTTTGAAGAGAAGTGGTATTTTATTAAAACCACAGTAAAACAGACTTTAGAAATAATTATTGTAGTGTAGGATTTCTGAAATGCTGAGATCTTGAAGAACTGTCCTTTTAAGAAGTGCATCTTTCTTTATTTAAAGATTAATATATACTTTCCTAATTGTATGACCAACTAGCAAAAAGAAGATAAATTGCTTGTTTCTCATGTCTTACATATTGCTTGATTTGCACCTACTAAGTATACTATGATTTTGTTTTCCAGGGCCTTACCTATTATGTATTCTGTAGCCCTTGATCTTCGAATTTTTGCTAATAATGTAAGTAGATCTGATTAACAACTTCATTACTTTTGTCTGTTTGGTATTTCCACAATAGAAATATTTTTAGACTTTATTACACAGCCTAATTTTGCTCAGTTCTCTTTAACTCATTGGTTAGGATTTTGTTGACACACTAAATTCATCCAGTCCTATTGAAAGATGAGGTTGCTCAGTCTGTCCACCTCCCATTTGCAGATGGAACTAGAGGGGTTCTGAGGACCTGAATGCAACTCCCAGCAGTTGCTTAGAATTTATGAAGGGATAAGTATTTTCTTTATTGACTAGCACATGGCTTAAATCACTATTTCCATGTTATTCTTAGGATTTGGTGGAAATTGGAGGTATCACAGACTACCAAGTTGATCTAACCATTCACTACATCTGAAGAGGGTAGTTTCTGCTCCCCTTTTCCAGATGTGTGCACCACTTTTGATGCTCTTTGGAGCCCTTGGTGAGCCCATACAACTGCTGACATGCAAATAATCCCCAAATTTACATTCTTTTTCTCAGGCTGGTGAATTGAAGTAGCTTGTGTAGGGATCTATTGAGAACTGGTAGGCCAAGGAAAGTGGCAGAGTTGTGATTTTGTTCCTAGTCACTTTACCTGAAGAGTTGAAGCTGGAGTTCAAGTTAGGTTAGAGTTTGACAATATCCAGTATTTTCAGTGTTCATCCCCTCATCACTCTCTGGTGCCCACTTACCCACAAAACCACATATGTGGAATGCCTGCACAGGGAGTATTTTTCATGTGTATGACTGCTCTGTAACAAGTCTCAATTCTCAGTCTGAATGAGGGAAATCTGCATCTCTGAGATGCATGAGAAAGGCAAGTGTTGAATCAGTCATGCTGGAAGTGTTTGAACTCTGTCTTCTAACCTTAGTGTGTTCAGAGGATTTGGATGCAGAGAAGACTTGTGCAGCAGGATGCATTTCCATTTCTTTTCTTTACGTTTCAGCTAGTGAGAATGCAAACACTGTAGTAAAACCTTTTAGAAAGCACATAATAAATATCTACTTGATTTATTTTTTTCTTTTGAAGTTCTGCATTAGTCTGTGCATGGATCTTTCCCGTATGTTGACAACTGAATTTTTTTTTCTCTTGCTGCTGTAACATATGTTTTATCTTTTTTCTGGAAGTCTCAGATGCCAGCAGTGTGTGTTATTACTGGAAACTATTGAATATGGTTTAGAAATAAAATCTAGTCTTTGTGGCTGTGGAGAAAAACTGAATTATAAATACTAAGACTCAAACTCCATAATTTTTGCAGGCTCTTGGTCTTTTTACACTTGAGTTGAAGTGTTAATGCTCCAATTCAGGTATTAAACCTGAATTTAGGTTTCTGAGACCTGCATTAAGCTGAGTGATACCAAAGGTAATAGTGATCAGTGCTGTTTTCAAAGGACTGTCCTTCAGTACATTGGGCTCGGTACATGTCCAGGAGCCTCTCCAAGTGTTTTCTTTTGTTCTGTGAGTTTGACTGCCTTCTAGATTTGGGAGATAGCAGCCATGGCAGATGTCTTGCTATAATACTTCATAAAATGCTGTATTAAAGAACTAAACTTTGCAGCCTAGTGAACTATGATGTAGAATTGCATATTGTTTCTTGCTGTGTAATGCTAGGCAGACCAACAGCTGGTGAAGAAAGGGAAAAGCAAAGTTGGTGACATGTTGGAAAAAGCAGCAGAACTGCTGATGGGCTGCTTTCGAGTCTGTGCCAGTGACACGTAAGTGAAAGGTCCTCTATTGAACTTGCACTGTTAAATTGTTAAGAACTTAATGAACTTTGCTTTAGATTTTCCAACTTACTTAGACAATATATGGGTCTTAGAATGAACACTTCTGAGGCTTGTCTCCTTATTTATAGTCTGTTCTCTCTTGACTATTAACTACAGAGGGAGAGCCCTCACTTCAGGTTTAGCATTCCTAGCAGGTATTTTTGGGAGGGACTGATTATGTCTCTGTTTCTCAGGAAAGATGATTAATGCTTCTGTGCCCTGTTAGTTGTGAAGTTTGCTCCAGTAGAATGAGATGGAAAAGAGGTGACTCTAGTTTCCACTGTTAGCAATTTTAACATTTTGGAAGTGGAAAAAGTGCCTTTTTTCCAGTCTTTTTTTCCCCTCGAGTATTATAAGCCCCTGCTGTGCTTGTGTATGTGTTATCTGCAGACTGGACTGAGGACCCTGATGCTGATGAATAATATTTTGCATGACATCTTTTCATTACGTTGAGAAAGTACAAAGCAGAGCTACACCTATGTTTACCCTAAAAATGCTATGGAGTGAATATCTATGGAATGAATTTACTGTAATGAAAAAGTCATTATTTTCTTACAATGTTCAGTACTAGCAGGTGTTTTCTTTTTTCTTATGACAGTCGAGCAGGCATCGAAGACTCAAAAAAGTGGGGCATGTTGTTTCTCGTGAATCAGCTGTTTAAAATTTATTTTAAGGTAGGGTACAAGTCTGGTAAGCTGTGTTTTGTATTTCATATTCTAAGTCAAACCCACCCTGTTTTTATATGATACCCTCTACACTCTGATTAAAATGCAATTTTTGTTTTAACAGATCAACAAGCTCCATCTCTGTAAGCCCTTAATAAGAGCAATTGACAGCTCAAATCTGAAGGATGAGTATAGTATGGCACAGAGAGTTACATACAAATACTATGTTGGACGCAAGGCCATGTTTGACAGTGACTTTAAGCAAGGTACTGTGTGCCAGTAAGACATGTTTAAAATCTTGCTGCTTGGCCTGAAATCTGGATGAAGGTGTGTGTTTGTGTGACTCAAAATGTGAGTAGCAGGTGCAGTTGTAGTTGCATTGATCAAAGGAAGATTCATGCTGAAAGGTCCAAAGCCCACGGGCTGACTCGAAACAGGGATGAGATTACATGACACTTCTAATGGTAGTACATGCCCAGCTTTAAAATATTTGTGTCAGTGAAGTTCCCTGCAGTCTTATGCATTATGTGTGTGCATTACAAAATGTATGAGCATCCAAAACAAGAGCTTTGTAAAAGTTTCACAGAGGAGTGAGCCATCAACTCTTCAGGTTGCTGTGTGCCACATAGGAAATCTTCAGCAAACTGTAATGTAGAATGAGTTTCTTGATGCATTGATTTTGGAAGATGTAGAAATTGCATTTCCCAGATTTCTAATAGATTTCACTAACAGAAATGCATCTAGAGCTAAGGTGTTAGCTACAGCTTCATCACTAACTGAAGCCCCTGACCAACACGTATTCTGAAGCTGGTTCTGTTACTTCAAACAGTGTGTTCTGCCTGTCAGGCTTATCATTTTTTCTCTATCAGTGGAAGCTGCTGAGAGATCTTGATGCTGTTATGCTGTGTGGTCTCACTGGCACCTTTCTGCAGCTCAGGAGATGTGTGCATTGCGTTCAGCTTTCATCTCTTGAAGAACCTAATCGGAATTTAGGAAATAGAGTGTATTATCAGCACTTTTTGAGATTCTCTGCTTCTATAATAGGAGCACAATAATATTACTGAAATGAGCTGAAAATTCCAATATTACTTGTAACTGTAATGTCTGACATCAAGACCTGGACAAGTTTTCTTTCACTTTCTGAAAGAGAACTTATCTTTCTGGTAATACTTTGTATTTTGTGTGAATCTCCAATTTTTCTTTATGTATTTTAAGCAGTGTGATTCTTTTTTATACCGTTTCAAATGTCATGTGTTCAAGCTAGAGATGGACATTGAGCACAGAATTTGGGTTACAGCTTTAATCCATTTTTGTTGTTGATCCATGTTACTTGTGTTTGCAGCTGAAGAGTATCTGTCATTTGCCTTTGAGCACTGTCACCGATCAAGCCAGAAGAACAAAAGAATGATTTTGATCTACCTGCTGCCAGTAAAAATGTTGTTGGTGAGTAGATATTACTTTCCTAAATAAGGGGAAGGGGGTGCACATGCAGATAGTAAAACTGATGCTCAGTATTTTCTTGATTTTCCCTTACTGGAATTCAGAGGCTATTTTACCCCTGTAAGAGCCAGCATATGCACACCTTGTTGTGAGAGGGCAAAAAGTGTTGAGCTGTCACTTATAGCAACACAGAAAAGGAGAAAGGGGGGGAAAACACAGCCAAACAAAAAAACCCCACCTCAAACAAAACCAACCCATCCCTCCTTTCCCCCTACCTTTATCCCACACCTTCTATGGGTGCAACCTGATCTTTAATAAAGGTGTATTTGAATTCTTTGGTGAAGCACTCAACAGTGTAACTTCTGTCTTGTAGCAGAGTGCCTCTCTGCTGATCAACTGCACACAAAAGCCAGGGAAGATGTGGATTCACTAGAACAAATTTTTCTGCTTCTTTCACCTGGTGGAAGAAAGAAGGATGTGCAATCAGGTGGCTAAGGACTGTTGAGAGGGGTTTGCCACAGCTGCAGCCTATCTTTGGGTTTTCTGTTTGTACCTCATACATTTTCCCATTTGAGGCATCTCAGAAAGGTCATGAGGCAGAGTGTTTTGGTTTTGAAAAATCAGTGAAGACTTGTTACTATTTGATCATTTCATATTTCTATTAAAAGAACTAAGCACATCTGTTTCTTGTTTCTGTCCTTTCTCATGTGCTGTGCTAGCATTTGTGTATCCCTGAATTAGTGGATTATGCTGAGTATTAATTCATTGTAACTGAGGGGACAGGAACTAGATTTTAGGGTTTCCTGTTCTGGCCCTGTTACCAAAATTACCCATGGAGAATGTTGTTATGACCTGCCTTATGAGTTGCCATTTTCCACCTTCCCCCTGACCTGTTGGTGACCTCCCTGCCTTTTCCATTCAGTGTTCCCTTTCCAATCCCTTGCTGTGTCAAGTGGGTAAAGGGGAAGTATAGTGGGTATGAGAATTGGCTTCTGTTTTCCTTTTTTTATTTGTTGACTTTCTTAGTGGTTGTTTTCAGATCAATCAATGGTAGGGTTGATAAAGGAAAACTTACTAAAACTCTTCCTAAAAACTTCATCCCAATCCTGACTGGCTGCCTTAAAGTGGTTGGTCTGTTAGTGCCTAGAATTACTGTGGCTTTTCTGGACCAGTTTTAGTGTACAAGAGGCATTAGAGAAACTAGATAAAGGTCATTGTATTTACAGTTGCTTTTTTAAAATCAGAGTCCAAACATTAACACTAACTTCAAACTGTACTAAAATAGCTCGTATGTTGTTTTTTTGTTCCTAACAGCTCTGAGTAAACCTGCAGCTCAGTTCTGCTCTCAGCTAATCCTCCATTCAGGAAAGGAGTTAGCAACAGCATAGCATGATGTAACTAAATTTAAAGTCTGACCAAGTCAATGTGCATTCTGATTGTTGCTGTGCAGGGGATGAAAAACAAAGTTTCTTCTTGATTCTGTAGAGGGTTCAATCTTCCCTGATCTAACAATAAGAATTAATTTTGTTTCTTTAAATTTAACCTTTCTTTTTTTGGGGTGAGGGGGCATGGCGGTGGTTTTCTTTTGTCTTTGTTTTTTGAGAGAACATTTTTATTTCTGCATGGAGGCATAGAGAAGAAAAGATCTGTTACAGACTGAGATAGCACTTGACAGGGCTGAGGCACTGCATGTATTCCCTTGGAAATGCTTGGGATTCCCATGGTTTTTCTGTTTGTAGATTAAATCATACAGCCATGACATAAAATTTCAATCTGCCAAGGCCTCGTGTCACAGGATCTTGATTCTACAAGTTTGATAGCTGTTCCCTAACATTAAGTATTAATAGTCCCTAAATCATGATACATCTGTAGTTATTGGGAGTTGTGCTGTGAGGTATTTGAGAGGGACAAGGGAGTTGTCTTACAAATACTTTTATTCACTTCTTATTCTGTAGCAAAAAAAAGTGGTTAAACACTCCGCCTTTTCTCTTAACAATTTTTTTTTATAGCTTACCAGATTCTATTTAAAATGCATTTGACTTTACCCTGTAAAACTTGGACACCATTTATTTTTCAGGGCCATATGCCAACAGTTCAGCTCTTAAAAAAATATGACCTTATGCAGTTTGCTGAAGTAACAAAGTCTGTGAGGTATGATGCTTGTTTTGCTGCTTTGTGTTCAAAAAGTATTCAGTAAAAAGTGTTTCTTTGGGGTGGTTGAGGAAGGCAGGGGAGGCATAGTCCTACCAAGTCAGGTAATTTTTTTTCTCATTGAGGTAAGACCTTTTCATTTTTTCTTTTCTTTATCCTTGCAGTGAAGGAAATCTTCTCCTACTGAATGATGCTCTGACAAAGCATGAGACCTTCTTTATTCGATGTGGAATCTTTCTTATCCTCGAGAAGCTGAAAATCATCACATACAGGAATCTCTTCAAGAAAGTGTAAGCATAACAAAATCTACATTTTTGCAAAAGCAGATTTAATATGGTTTTACTGGGGCCTGGGGTAGAATTGTATATGCTCCTTAGTTCTCTCTGAGAGAGCTGACTTCCTGTTAAAGTAAATTTATTGTAGAAAGGTCATTTTTCTAAGAAACAGAATTTTTAAGTGATTATTTCTCAGTAACACATTTTTCCTGTTGTTTCTTTCAGATATTTGCTACTCAAAACCCATCAGCTATCTCTAGATGCTTTTCTGATTGCTCTGAAGTTCATGCAAGTAGATGATGTTGATATTGATGAAGTCCAGTGTATTTTAGCTAACCTTATATATTTGGTACGTGTTGACCACTCATTGTCTGGTGCTTCCAGACTTCCAACAGTAAAAAGTATTAGATAGAGAATAACAGTTTATGACAAAAAACACATCAGTAATCCCAGGGTTTCTTGTGGTTTTTTCGAGGGACTTGTGCTCAAAGGGAAATGTTTTCATTTGCCCTGAGGACTTCCTCTAGTTCCTGCCTTTTTTTGCAGGAATCAGTTAAAATTGAAGTTGAATTTTGCATTACGAGTTCAACACTGACATTGCTATATATGCATAAACATTGATTTAAAAATACAGACCTTGTAAGTGGCACCAAAAAGATTTGTTCTGCATTTGAAGTAGGAGACTCTTGATTTTTCCAAATTAGAAAAAAATAGAGCCAGATTTCTTTGGTTTTGTTCCACATTTTGTCTTTTACTCTGAGTGAATCTCAACTACTTATGAATGGATAAAAGCTTGAAATCTAAATATTTGTATTAAATCAGAGGTTTTGAAGCATCATTGCAGTGTCAGCAGGAAAATTAACCACTTCTCTGTTTCTGAAACATTATTTGGCGTGGTCTAGGTCACTGGGAGGTTTCTTTCTCTGTTACAACACTATGTCTGAAAAGGAAGTACTATGTCATTTAGTTTATTAGGTATGGAATACTAATTGATTAAAATCCTCATTTTAAAGTGAACAAGAGTGAATTTAGAAACACTTATGTAGGGCTCTGTCTCTTCAAGGCAGTGTCAGCAGACCCGTAGGGGGCCCTGGCAAGCGGCTCTCGGTCTGACAGCACTCTCAGTACACAAATGTGGTGGTGGCTCCCACTTCCTGCTTACTCTCCAAGGTGACCCACTTATATAAATTGGAACCTCATGGATATTTAAGTACAGTAGTGCATGGTGATTGGGCATACACAGCTTTGCTATGGTTAGCTTGTAGGTGTTTGCTTGGCTTGTAGGGATTGTGTTACCAGCTCCAAGTACTAACACTGCCTTTTTCTCCTTCTGCCAGGGTCACATTAAAGGCTATATATCCCATCAGCATCAGAAGCTTGTGGTCAGCAAGCAGAACCCATTTCCTCCACTGTCAACGGTGTGTTGTTGAGTATTCCATCTTAGCCATGCAAGTACTCTTCAGATACTCAGCTTGCCCAGTGGAACTGCTCCCAGTCACCCCAAAAACACTGCAAATGGCCTGGTTCATGTCCAGGACTGAAATACCAGGAACTGTTTGTGGCTCCTTTCCCAGAATGACCAAGGCTGCCAGTGTTACAAAGTGCACTGAAATGAAATGCTGACTTTTAAATGGTAGTTTCCACAGGCTTTCTAGATCATTCAAAGTATTTCATGAAGAAATAAAGCAAAGCATTCCAAATTCCTTCCGAACTACTTAAAAGCATTTATAAAGTACTTTGTGTTACTATTTCTGTGTTTAGCTTTCAGGAAGAAGTATCAGCCTTTGTTACTTGTGTTAATCATGGAAATAATGTTTTCTTGTATGGTTTCTAATTTTTTTTTAAGTCTCAGTAATCTTGCTGGTATTAAATACTCTCTTCAAACCTTCTCTAAAAGCTAGGGAAGTGTTTGACACCAAAAGCTTTACTGTGTCAGTAACACTTACAGGCTCAAGTACATGTGGTAGGTGCCCACAGATGGCTTTGCGTTTTTGTTTTTAATTCTGGTCAGATTTTGTTTAATTTTTATTATGATGAACAAAAGCTAATGTAGCTAAGTTATCTAAACTCTGTTTTATTTTGCTTCTGGGGAAAACACTGGATCCAGTACTTTAAGTGTTACTACCCTGGGGATTGGTTGGTTTGTTTGGGGGTGGTACAATATAACTTTGTCCAGACTG
Organism: Ifrita kowaldi; assembly: GCA_013398055.1. Classification (NCBI taxonomy): domain Eukaryota; kingdom Metazoa; phylum Chordata; class Aves; order Passeriformes; family Cinclosomatidae; genus Ifrita; species Ifrita kowaldi. The sequence goes on from VZRS01009279.1 coordinate 52,551, forward strand.
ATGAAATTGTAGTTTTGAGGGTTTAAAATTATTTTTAAAATAAATTAAACATTTTTTTTTCTGTCTTAGACAGGTTTTGTTTTACCCTCTAACTGACATGGACATCATTCACAAGGGAAAACATAGATTCCATGTATGAGGGGAAGCATTTTTTAGTGTGATGAAAGTGTCAAGTCCTACCTCAACAGACATTTAAAAGCTTGATATTCCCCATGTCTTTATAAGTTTTACTTGTATGGATCCTGAAATAAAAATATGAATTTGCTGAATCAAACCTCGGGGTACTAGCAACATTTAAAATCACAGAAAAATATTCAAAATGTTTTGAGGTTTAGGATGAACAGTTCTAGGAAATTTAAAGTTAAATCAGTTTTTAGTTAAACAACTAGGTTTACTGCATCATGACTTCCATAGTACTGTGTGTCAGCAGAAGGAAAGACAAACAGGGTTTTCAGTATAAACTGGAGTTAAATACATGTCATTGTTGCAACTTCCATTGCTGCAAACTGTAGCAGAGTCAAAGGGGAGTACTGGCTGTGTCCATATGTTTCCTTGCAATGATTGGTAGGGGCTTGTTGCTTGAGAGTTGGTTGTGTTTGTTGTGTCTTACTTTACTTTTTGTTTAACCCATATCATATACCTTGCAGTGTTGGTGAAAAGCAATGTTTCCCAGTCAGCATCTTCTAGTGGCCAGGATCCCAGGATACCAGTCAGAAACCACGTGCCCTTATACTCTGTAGCCAAAAAGCTTCCTCCAGCCAGGTGTTTGTCTACGGCCTCCTGGAGGTGCCCACAAAACTGCCTGTTTGTGAGGCTGATGTTGAGTATTTGTTTGCAGTCCTCAGCAGGAAGGTAGGAAACCTGCAGCTCTTCGCCTTGAAGTTCATCACCTTCCATTCTCCAGCCACTGACTGTACCAGCCAGTTTTGGAATTAAAACATGTTCTGCAAAGTCTCTTTCAGGGATGCACACAGGGAGGTGGTAGTTGTCACACTCAACGTGCTCTTGAAGTTGTAGTAGTGCAATGTTGTTCTCACCAGTGTCTTCGTCATACCGGATGTGTACGTGCTTCTCACTAACTTGCATTATCTTTCCAGTTCCACTTGTTCCATTGGGCCCTGTGAAGCAATGACATTTCACTGCTCTTGGGAATAGTTTATCAGAGACCTGAAAGCTGCATGCAGGCTCCCTGGTTGTGCTGACAAGCACGTGCAGCAGAGGAACTAAAGGTGCTCTTCGTCAAAACTGCTGCAGTAAAGGGAAACAGGGAATAATACACTGGCAGCTTCTTAATGCCATGTAGGTGCATGCATAATTTCAGCAGTAAGGACAAGTACCCAACACTGATGGGAATTTTGGCATGAAATTAAAGCCACCACCAAATCCACCATGTTTAGTAGATCCCTGGGTGCTGAGTTCTGAATTGTGCTCCAGAGGCAGTTGTCTCTGCTTGCCTTGTGTAGGGGAGCATGGGGCAGCTGTAGTTCTAGCTCAGATACTTTACTGAGGTGCATAAATTAAATGACAGCATATTTGTTTCCTTTAACAATATTTTTATGCAGCAAGAAGTTCAGTAAGGTTTTTTAAAATTTAGCTTATCAATACTGAAATGTGCTGCAGCAAGAGAAAATGTGTTGGATCACTTACCAGCACCAACCCTGATTTCAAAATGGCTGTGCAGAAGGGCACACTCTGCTGTGGTCAACACGAAGTTACTTTTTAACAACACTCCTCCACAGAAGCCTTTCCCTTCTGAGTTTAGCAGTAGTACCTAAGAAAATGCAAAAAGACAATAGACAGCACTGTGCATGTGGGGGTAAGTGATAGGTTTCATGAATTGCTAGGAATACCTGCCAAGGAAATCGCTCATCACTTTTCTTCCTGATTTCACGTATAAGGTTATCACTGTCTTGAAGTCTGCCACATGCACATGCATCTACCAAATGAATTAAAAAAAAAAAAAATCAAAACTTCATGCTGTATCATTTCAAGGTAGCTAATACCTGCAAATGCCTTCTTGTTCCACTTTTGTTTTTTTTTTACTTTGGGGTTTGTTTTTGCAGAAAAAAAGGGGAATGACAATTTCTCAGCTGGTGAAAACTGGAATAATTTGTTTGGCAATTGTAGTCAAAATAATTTAGCAATGGGCTGAACATTGAGGGTCACTGTGTTAGGCTTGTAGTGACCAGGTTTCACTGTGGCTGTCACTAATGAAAGGAGGCTTCCTCTCCAGCCACCCATCAGCACAGCTTGCTTTTTCATCGTTGTGTCCTGTATTCAAATTGTGTCAAATACCTGATGGCTGTGGCCCAGTCTGGACATGGTGCATCCTGGGGTTTCCTTGTTACAGCTGTCACTCTAGGGGCATGCATACCTTTCTCATCTGGTTCAAACAACACACACGCTTTTCAATTGGATCACCCAGTTAATCTGCACTTGTCACACTTCCAGTTGGTTTGGGTTTGGGTCCCACAGACTGGGTTCTGTTCAGGTGAAGCTAAACCACAGGACACCTTCCAGGGGCACACATGACCTGCTCTCAGAGCTGTCGGGTGCTTAGTCTGCAGGATTGAACTAAGCCAGTTTGATGTAGAGCACTGAAGTGTGCACTGAGTGTGGACATCAGTCTTTCACCACCAAAAACGTGGCTCTACAGCTGAACTCTGATTTGGCTGCCCCACCTGTGCTAATACAGATACAGATCTAAGTATACTTCTGTGTTTTTAGTAGACCTACTTTGTAAGGGGATGAGATTGAATGAGACCTAGTAGGAAACTGGAGAAATGAAAAGGAATACTGCTTCAAGCTAATTAATATGGCAGCAAATGTTTCCCTTCATTTATCAGACCATTGGTTGCCTAATGGGAATCAACTGAATCTCATTCCCAAGCAAACAGGTGTCGGCAGAATTACTCTTTACCAAACACAGGAGTGGAAAATGTGGTCCAGTGAGTGATACATAGGGTGAAGCAAATCCTTTCTGCTGATTCATATTTAATTATTCCAATCAAATAGTGCTTCTTTTACCATTACTTTGGCATCTTGGTTGGTGGTCCCTAGATTCCTTCTTTTTCTACCCAGCAATAATCTCATTGCTTTAGGCTTGAAGCAGGCTGATCACATGTGGATGTCAGATGGTGGTCTGCCCACTCCAGCCCTGAACAGGTGCCCCCTGTACTTCCATGCTCACACCTACCTAATGCGATGCACTGTTTTTTGTCCTCCCCAAGCTCATAGCCATCAGCACAGGAACAGCGGTAGGAATTACTTCCTGGGTAGCAGAAGTGGTCACATCCTACCTTTGCTTGGTGGTGACATTCATTTTTAGCTAAACAGAACAAGCAGAGGAAAAAGATTGGGAACAGTTCACCTGGAGTATTCTTTCCCAGCATGAGTCCTCTGTTTTATTTTTTATTCACTTTGTGTGGAGGAGGGTAGAGACTCTAGCTTGGCAGCATTTACCACTGGGTGGGGGTTTTTTTCCCTTGTTATGAAGAAATTGGAGAGAGCTGAGCCTCTGCAGCATTCACAGACTCACTGCAAACTCTGCTCCCCCCTGCACCAGACACTGCACCTCTGACTTCTGGGGAGCATTAGCCCATGGGTCAAACTGGGCCTTCCATGTGAATCCATGGAAGGATTCCATGGGTTTTTAAGCAAAACACCAACTACCTGCAGCGAGGGGAACTGTTGCACATGTTAAGAAGACAAGTATTGCTTGAGGAAGAAGGCAGCTAAAGTTTCTAGTTTTGAGAAATAACAAACGCATAGCTCTCATTTTGCACACTTGTTTAAACTATCAGCCACCAAAGATATGAAAAAAAGAAAGGGAATATGAACTTTGAAACATGCTCAACTTTCCAAAGCTCAGCAAACACCTAAATCTTTAGCACAAAGCAACAGCTATTAGATCTAGCTCCTAGGTAGCAAAAAATCTTGTATAACATGGCTGCCTAAGGCTCACGCTGAGATGATCTAGTTCCCAGCACTGGTCCAAGCTGTGTCACCTTCTGTACTCCCCCAGAAGCTGGTCACAGTCACACCCCTTATACAGAAAATGACCCTGCCTTGCTGCAGCCAGGGCGTCTCCCACCCCAGGGGACCTCTGAACCAGCAGAAACACTGATGTAAGGGCTGGAAAGAAGAACCCGGCAGATATAAAAATGTAGTATCTGACCCAGGGTTTTCCTGTGCCAGAAAGCATCTGTTTTACTTCACGCTTTTCACTTCCACTGGCAACTGTTTGTTTTCTGGAGTCCTTCTGTCCTGAGGGACTGTGTGGTGGGTGTGTGTGGCCTCAGAGGCCCCAGGGTGCCTGGGAAGCCACTCTGGCACTGCAGCTTCGGTCCTTCAGGCCACACACCAGGGACCACAGCAGGACAAGCAGCCAGGCAGGGCAGGTGGCAGTGGCAGGGCTGGCTGTGGGGTCTGGTGTGGTATCAGCCCTTTTGCTGCATCCCCAGAGAAGGGAGGCTCAGGGCGCAGGGACAGCCTGCGTCACCTCAGGGTGCCATGATGTTCTGTAGACAGGCAGCACACATCACCCCTGCTCTGGCACGAACTGCGTGTTCTAACCACCAACATGCTAACCGGCATAATGGGCTCGCTGCGTATGGCTTCACGGGGACACCCTGGGACAGGAGGAGATGGGGCTTTTCAGAAGGGGGGCAATGCCTCACCGAAAGCACAGTTCTCTCCCTCGTAGCCCTCGGCACAGGTGCAGGTGTAGCCGCGGATGCTGTCCTCACACACGCCGTTGTGCTGGCAGGGGCTCGAGGAGCACCTCCGGCCACCTGAACAAATGGAGAGGGAGGAGTCACCACCGCCACTGATCCCAAATTACACAGCCCCCTTTTCGGCACATGAGCTGCTCAGAGAACTGTCGTGAGAGCAGTTCAGAAGGAAATGGGCTAAGTGTCACTGAACTGCTCCTCAGGGGTTGTTTTAGCTCAAGTCTGCTTCCAGAGGCACTCTTGCAGCCCCTGTCAGAGAGGCTGGGAGCTGCCCAGAGGCAGAGCCTGCTTCTGGAGGATGGATGCTCTGAGGATTCAGGGAAAAGGACTGAGTTACAGTTCCTGCTTTGTTACAAATGTGGCATGAGATTGGTGTTTTAGGTCTCCCATGTTGGATTGATATGCACTGGATAGAAAAAGCTGGCATCAAAATGATATAGCGAGTGTACAGCAAGCAACATCAAAACAGGAGGAAATATAACTTTTATATATCTGCACAATTATTATACAGCAGCTCAGACACTAGCAAGTCTAATCTTTCTGATGAACTGAACATTGAAACGAGAGGGTGTCCTCACTATGAGTGAAGCACCATGCAGAGCTGCCAGTTTCCCTTCAAGCTGCCCTCAGGAATGACTCCTAAACAGTTTGAAAACATGCTCCAAGTAACAACTACTTATTGTAGGCATAGGCTATCAGTAAGCAAGCCAGAAAAGCCTAACCTGGGACATGTTGTCCAACCTTTCTAAAAATCAACACTTTGTCAGAGAGGTTAACTCAGTCAGCAAGCTGCCCTAGCTGATTTCAGGGATGGAAAAGTGAAAACTCTGCTGGCTACTGGGAAAAAAACCACCAATCACCATCAGCTTAGGCTGTGGGCACACATCTTTGAGTGTTAGATATACCAAAATACTGGCTGAAAGAGTTACCACCTTCAACCCATCTGCAGTCAGATGCCACCAGCATATCCAAGCACAATGTAGGCCTCCAGGGGGGGTTTTTGGGTGAATTAGGGGAATCTCACCTACACAGTGAGCAGGCAGAATTGAGGAGCTGGAGCTAGGGAAGGGTTACCCCTGCAGCCTGGAACAGTTAGATGGATTCAAGCCTCTGAAATGCATGCTGGGAAGAAAATAAATCCAGCACCTAGCTTTATTAAAGGAGGAAAGAGAAGATTCAAGGAAAGATAGAGAAAATGGCCTGATTTCTGTTATTGGAAAGCTACTGGAATTATTAAACTGTAAGCACCCAGCAATACAAAAAGGTGGTAAGTAAAAATCAACATACATTTTTCAAGATCAAATAATTCAAACTATTTAAATCTAATCATATTATAGGATAAGGGACCTAGGGGGAATCAGTGAACATCACCGAATAGAAATGTCTCCAATGACATTGTCATTAAGTGAGCAGACTGCTACAAGACGTGCACAAAACTTTTGGAAAGTGATGTTTAAAGAGAGATTGTCAATAGCTAAGTTCATACTGTTGCTAGAAGAGGGTCAGGCACAAGTGTGCCCTCAGGCAAACTGCCCCGACAGCAGACATCCGGCAGATGCCACTACATCAGTTTTGACTTGAAGGGACAAAGGTGGAGCAGTACAAAACAGAGCTTGTGGGTTTCCCAGAAGTTAGGTGGGTGCTCAGCCTTTCTCCCCAGCCCTCTTTTATTCACAGTGCAGATTTATCCACTGCACCCTGGACTTCTGGGGGAAAGTGATACCAGAGGTCTAGAAAATGAGATTCTTGGAAGACAGGATGAAAAATTGTGTTTGTTTAGTGAGGAGGAAAGAAGCCACTTTTCAAAATGTTAGAGAAAACATCACAAAGAAGGAAACACACACTGCTGTTCTTTAGGAAGAAGACAGAAAATATGGCTTTTAATTACAGCAAGAAAGCCACCCCTGAGGCTGAAGTGGGTAAGGTGTCCTGATTGTGGCTAAGCTTGTTTGCAGGGACTATTCTGAACTGGTTGCTCTTCTCTCTTCCTAGACTATAGAGGAAGCCTGCATGACATGCTTAGTACAAATATCCAATGACTCAAATTAGAAATTAATCCCTCCCTCACAGAAGTAATAAAGTGCCAGATATTTAGCATCATTCTTCATAACATTTTTAGCACTGTTGGGATTCTTCTATGCAATGATTCCCAAGACTCAGTGGTTTAGTGGCTTGTGCAGAAAATTATTACTGACTGCTGGTTTTGTGACCTCCTTATCCACTCTTTAAACCTAAGATTGGAAGTTACTAATAGCTAAGTTAAAAACAAGAGGAAAACTTGGGATGAAGCATACAGAAAAATGGGAGGGAATAGGGCATAGTCACCATAAGATGGTGTCACAGGCTCCTTGTTCAGCTGACATTAATTACATCATGCCCTCAGCTTCTACAGATTTGTTTCTCACCTTGGCACCTGACAGGGGATGATGCAATCCCAGTGTGCAGAATTTATAGACAACTCAGTAGCTTTTAATACCTATTTATCTTGCTCAGGTTTAAGTGCTAATTCTGTATTTGGGAGATTTTTCTGCTAAAACTGTGCTGCTCTGTTGTATCAGCAAAACATACTTTCTCTTGTCCCAGGCTGTTTCAGAATAGCTTTAGATACAGGAAAAGAAGTAGCCTATTGACTGTGACAACCTTTACTCACCTTCTACTTTTATTATTTTTGCAGCTTTAAATGGTTTTTCCTATATATTACTTTTAAAAAATCATTTCACATCAAGAATTTTCCTTCTGCTTTACTACAGATATGACAAAGAGAGACTGATTGTTTCTCATAGAACAAATTCTTAGAAAACCAGTATTAGACTGAATCATAATGTTCATAATGCGACAGTACTATGAAGGAGAGAAAGCAAGAGGCCAGCTTACCATAGTAGATATCCCAAAACATTTTCTGGATTAAAAAAAAAAAAAAAAAAAGAAGGAAATTAGATTATAATTCTCAAGTAATGTAATATGCCATAAATACTTTGCTAAACCAAAAACATGTAATGAGAGAATATATACAATGGTTTAACGTTTACAAAGTTGCACACCTATGATTTCTGCCCTGCTAGCAAAATACGCATGAGAAGGGAGGGGCTTTGCCTACTGCTTACTTTATTGTTTCTTAAGAAGCTGTAAAGGAAAAGAAACACTTCACGGGCCAGAGAGGAACAGCTGGATCCTTTAACAATGCAGTTTCCTGTAAAAACTGGCTGGCTATTGTCTCTCTGGTGTGCAGCAGCATGGGAAGTGACCCCATCCTGTCCCACCCCAGTTGGCCCCCAGCGGCTGCTGCTGGAGGCAGAGCGGTCAGCAAGAGCAGAGCTGCAGGGCACCACCACTGGTCACCACCACTGTGTGCCCTGCATTTCAATGGGTGTGCAGCTGACCCTGATGCTTTCCCCAAAGGGACACCTCTGCCCACCCCCTCCTTCCCCAAAGCACCATGGCTACCCATGGGCAGCCCTACAGCTGTTTCCTCTACTTTCCCTGCAAACAAAACTCCACCCAGAGTCCCATTAAAGAGCTCAGCATCCATCTGTACATGTCCAGAGAGCCTCTTGTGCAAGGGAATTCGCAGTTACTCACCTCTGGTGGTGGAAGTGAGCCTCTATCTATAGGCCCCACTACTTGCTGGTGCATTGATTCCCTCTGTGCCAATCATAGAATCACAGAATAGTTTGGGTTGGAAGGGACCTTAAAAATCATCTAGTTCCAATCTCCTGTCATGAGCAGGGACACCTTTCACTAGACCAGGTTGCTCAAAGGCCCATCCAACCTGGCCCTGAGCACTTCCAGGGATGGGGCATCCGCAACTTCTCTGGGCAACCTGTTCCAGTGCCTCACACAACTCTAACTCCTCTCATTTATTCCTCATGCTGCATGCATTTGCACAGAGGCATTTGAGTTGGGCCCTGATGAAGCCAATTTACTGGCTGGAGTGGCTGGAATTCCTTTGTGCTGCCCTTCAGATGCTCTTCTGCTGATCAACACCTTTTTGCCCCTCCTGGTCTCTGAGGGATGCTGAAGCTGTATTTCTGTGTGCGGTCAGGATGGGACAACAACCATGTGATTTAATAACATAAGGAGCATGACATATCATTTTCAGGAGAGGACTTGAAAAATATCAGAGCTGACCTCCTCATTTCCATTTTGACCATGGAAGACACCTGCTTGCTACCTGCTGAGATGGCAAATGCAAAGATTTCACATCTTGGGAGAGAAACCCAAAGAAATGAAGCAGTCTTGTGTTTCATAAGTAAAGGATCAAGGCAGTAGTTTTTTGTCGTGCATGCAGGAAAACGAAATACATACAAGCATTTCATCATTTTCAAATACTTCTCTTGCTTCTTCCTGTGTACATCTCTCTTCTAGGCATTCTCTTTCCAAGCTGCCTTGAAGGACCTCCTCCAGAAGTAGGGAACTGGCACGCCTCTGTCTCTTGATAACGCTGTTTGCATCATTAGCTGATATAAACACTGGAACATGGTATGACAAAACACCAACATAAGTACTTAGATTCATTTCCTTATATACTTTTACCTTCTTTTTTAAATAAATAATTTTGGTTGATTTGGAGTTTCAGATACATAAAACTTCCATACTTAAAGAGCTCTACAGTCTTAGCCCAAATTCAGCTGAGGAGTTGTGACCTTTTACTTTTGGGGAATGCCTGACTTCCCCCCAAGCAGGGGGAATTTGAAGCCCTTCCTGGCACATTATTTTACTACATGAGACATACAGAGCAGAGTGTGGTGGCACAGCCAGGGAAAGGGGAAAAACATTATTATAAAAGGCAGAGGCTATTTTGTGAGACTGCTTAGGGGTTTCAGACTCACTGGTAGAAGTGAATATTAGTTATATTAAGTTATGATGGTGGATCCAAACTGATGCTCTTCAGTCTTAGTTCATGGCAATTTTTTTTTGCTGAGAAGCAGAGCCATGGCATGGCTGAGTCCTCAACAAATTCTCTCTCAAGGAGAATAAATAAAAGCTACCCCTCAGCAATGCTGGTAGTTAAGAGGGCTGTATCACATACCACTGTTTATGTGGAAGACACTGCAATATTTTGGATTTGAGTAAAGAGGAGGAGAGACCAGAGACATGAGAGTTAACAGATCTTAAAACTCCCCTTTGCAAATGATACCTCCATCAAAAACTGCCTGCCAGCTGGGCAGCTGGTGCTTCCACATGAATCAATATGTGACCATGTGTGTCAGCACGTGTTTGTCAGTTCTTCTGTGCTTGGAAAGTAAATGTGTTGGGGCAGGGAATATTTGGGGCTTTTTTTCTCTTTTATACAGTTTTGGGGGGGGCAACACTGCTGGTTGAAATAATCAATAATCACAGATCTGGAAAAAGTGAGAGGAATAGCAAAATTATTCTGAAACTGTGTACAGATGTTTAGTTATCTTTTTGAAGGATACCCCATAAGCAACTGACTTGCACATGATATTAAAAAAGGAAATGCTTCATGACTCTGTTCTGCATTTTAAAAGTTATCTGACCCCCAGCACACATTTCTGCCATGCAGTGGTTCTGCCACATCCAGCACAGCTGGCAGTGAACTTCTGCTGCAGGGTGTTTTGACTTTCTTAAGAGATCACCATCTTTTTCTTCCTTGCCTGGCTCCTCCTTATTTTTGACAAACCATGGAGGATTGATACAGAAACATAAATTTCTTCAAGCTATAACAAGCATGCATATCAGCCTCTTTCATAGGACTCTCTTATTTTTATTTCAGCAGCAACTAGAAATATAAAACAAAATTCTCTTTAATATCTGGGACACTAAAAATTTTAAGGAAAGACAAAATATTACCCTGATGCCAGGGTATGATGGTACTTCAAAACTGCATTGGCCCATTAGCCTACAGCAGTTTTCACTTAGCTGCATGAAATAAACAGCAGAAATGTAAAGAAAATAAGGAACGAACTGTTTTCAGTGATGGCACCCTGTGCTACAAAGTAAATATTATACGAGGTACAAAATTACAGGTGTTTTTAGAAAAGCAGAAGCACAAACCAGAATTAAAGGTGCAACAAAACAAAAGCCATACCTGTCTGCTCTGTCTGAAGGAAAAGGGCAGAGAGAAGGAAGAATATTATCCAAGAGCACCTTGCCATTGTTACCCTCTGAGCCCAGTGGTGCCTGCCTGCATTCCTGCAGCTCTTGTGGGAAATGGCTACAGGAGAGATGTTGAAGTTTAAAGTCCAGCTGTTCATGAGAAAACAAAACCTCTAAGGGCAAATCCTGGCTGCAATGTCAACACATGGGAAAAAAAAACAAAACCCAAACAAAAAAATTAAACCCTCAGCTCGGTAGTGCAACAGTGCCCTGTCTCTCCGTACCCTGGCTGACTATGGGGCCCTTTGCCAGTGCCACTGAGAGCTGCTCCAAGATTTGGGTGTTTCTCCCATGCCTCAGCATTCACTTACCACAGCACAGCATGGGTGGAGATGAACAGCACGAACATTTCTTTGTACCATATCAAAGCACAGGCTGGACAATGACCTCAGGGACCAATTATATGACGTGGCTCTTTTATAGGTTGTCCCCACAAAACATTTACCAAGCCTTAGCTGCAATGGGCAAATCCCACCAGCTTTTGGAGCAACCAACCCCGCAAATGTAATTTTCCCCCTAGGGATGCATCTGAATGAATATGACATTTTTCTTTTTCACTCTTAGGTTTGTAATGCCCAGCCATGAAGGAGAGCATGGAAAACTTTTCCTGAGGTCATGATTCCAGTCACAGAGATGCACAGACAGACAGAGTCTGTGAAAGGAGGTGTAGGTACGGAGAGGACATAAGCATTCCCTGGGCTGCTGAGCTGTGCACCCGGTGGATGGGGTGACCCTGCTTCCCAGCCCTGGACAAGAGGAAGGATAAACCCATTGGTGTGCAATGGCAATGGTGCTGCAGGGCTCCCAGCACAGGCAGCCTCATGGGAAGAGCAGGAAACCATTTCTACACTCAGAGCAACAACCAGTGAGAGGAAGAGTGGTTTTTTATTTAATCTGACTCATGAACAGAGACTCTTCTGTGTTTTCATGTCATAAATCCCCAGCTATTATTTGAGTATGCAGTTCTTTTAACAAAGTATGATTGATCTGAACATCCATGGGTAAATCCGCAAATAAAACTTCACTTCCCATCAACTGCCTCTTTGAAAACAAGCTTCAGTGGGTATTGAGGCTGGTGAGGGAAACAGACCACATCCCTCACCAAGGCCAGTCCCAACCAACCCAGGGCTGATGTTACAGCTCACATCACAGGCCCTAAGACCTGCAGCAAATAAGCAACCTATGCTTTAAAACTCCATTGTGGGAGGGTTTTCCCGCAGTTTCCACAGGGCTGTAGTTCCAGAAGTTCACTTGGAGTTAAAACCCTTCTAACCAAGCTTAATTTTATTCACAGCCAGTTCATGACCTTACATATTTGTTTTGCCCTCCTTGATATTCCTGCAGAGCTAATTAATACAGCCTCCCATCCTCTTAGGTTAACTGTGTGTCCAGCTCTCCTTAGTAAATGAGCTCTCCATGCTCTCCTCAGTCCCCTGAGGCCACCAAGCCCCATTGTACCTGTCCCAGCCAGAGCTTTCTTGGCTAGGAAAGGGAGAGCTGTTGCCAGTGGTCACATTTGGTGGGTGCTGGGGGCTCAGACAGCACCTCCAGTGCCCGGGAGTCACTGTGGAGGCTCACGTTACCCTCCTTGCCTTGCATAGCAGTGGCTGTGTTGCTTTTCCACACTCCTCTGGCTCTCCATCCCCACGGGAACCCTTGCCAGTGAGGCTGCTGATGTCGTTCCCCAGTGGCCTGGAGCTACTTGTCTTTACCTTCTCATGATGATGAATATCATCCCATGCATACACAGCACAGTCAGTCTGGCTCCCTTCGGCATGAAAAATATGTCACCACTTGATGTCAGCACAGGACTTTGCAGAACCCAGCATAAAAATGTGGGTCCACAGATTTCTGGTTTTTTCTTTAAGAAACTGTTTACATTTCACAAGCCTAAACCTATGTCAATCAAGGAACTCTTGCAGGTATAAGTTAGTTACTCAAATTGGTGTAATATTATTGACACAGAGCTTCAGAAGCTGTATTCTCACAAGATCTTAGTTTACATGGTCTTTTTTCTCTTACTGTGTGATTTTTTTACAAAAGGTATCCCCTGACTGAGCAGCTGTGTCCTTAGGAACAGGACATGGTGTACTCAGTACGTATGGCACTGACCTTGCTTTTTCTGTATTGACATCAATGCAACAGGTTTACATTTTAACTTTCATATGACTATGAAAAACTTCATAAACAGAGGGGTTTAAAAGGGCAGTCCTTTCCTCATGTGTTTCTTTATAAAGAGTTACTGGGATTTCTTTTTGCATTCTTTTAATTACCACAGCGAGCACATGGCGACGTGCTTCGTTATGGAGTCCTGCACCCTATTTTCCTGCAGCCCTGTTTAGGGATTGCCTTCCTCTTGGAGGGTTACTCATTCCAGGATGAAGCCTGCAGGCAGTGTCAGACATGAAGTTGGCAGTTCCTCAGGACGGAGCAGCTGAGGGAGTTAGTCCTGCTTTAGCAACTGGTTCACATGGAAGTTGTTCCCTGCCCACCCAGGGGAAGTGGGTTTGCAGACCAGCTGCCCAGACAGTGATGGGGCAGTGACGGGGCAGTGATGGGGACATATCAATGCCACCCATCTCCTGCTATGGGTTGGCCATTGCCTTGCTCTAGCATGATAGGCCAAGGGCAGCTTGGCCTATTATCCTGAGTAACTCATCACATGCCTTTTTGGAAATGCATAGCTCAGCTAGTGAGCTGCTTAGTGTGGTTAAAAAGGGTCACAATTTCAGCTAAACACCTGGATTGCAATCAGCCAGGTCTGTTCACCACCTGCAGAAAAAAAATAAAAGTTTTTCTTGCCAAATCCAAAGTGTATCAGCATTTCTAAATGCAGAAGGAACTTGCAGCTGTTTCAAAAGAGCATCAGCACCATCTTTGTGGTTTGGTTACAGATTGCAGGAAACCCTGGAAGAGCGAACAGGGTAACCCCAGGGAGCTCTGATTTTCTCCTTTAGGTGCTGCACTCACAACAACACTGTGAGCCTACCCTCAAGGCTGTGCAAGTCTCCTGATGCAGTGAAAACAAAAGCCACCTTGGAAATACTCTGACTTTTGCTCCATCCCTGGAAGTGTTCAAGGCCAGGCTGGATGGGGCTTTCAGCAACCTGGTCTAGTGGAAGGTGACCCTACCCATGGCAGGCAGTGTTGTACAAGACTATCTTTGAAGGTCCCCTCTAACCAAAACCCTTCTATGATTCTATGATCTCTGTAGATGCAAGCTCTGACATTTGCTGTTTCTGTGCATATGTTGTTAAAAACAGCAAATGTTGTTAATATTTCATTTATTAAAATACATTATTTCTTCCACCTTCATTCTTCTTTACCTTTTCCCTCCCTCAACTTTTATGATAAAATTCTTTTCCCTGCTAAAATTCCAACCAATAAAACTGGCTATGGAAGAACCAGAAGATGGCAGAGCACATGCACAGACAGCACCATAGCACTTCAGCTCCTATTTACAGTTTCAATGATGGATAAGGGGGGGTTGGTAAGGTGCTTACTTTTGCTCTGAGATGAGGAATATTCCCTTATCCCCTGTGAAAAATGAATCAAAATCACTTTGGAATCTGTGCCATTTGGATAAAGATTTTTTTTTCCGCCAATTTTGTCTGGTAACATCTCCCCATTGCCTTAACCTGGAGTTCAGGATAAAAATTATTAAGGATGACTCTCAGAGAAACCTAAACAGCAGATTTTTCAGGCAAACTCCTGGAACACTGACACAGTCTGAAGTGGACAATGAAAAGATAAGAAAGCATTTGGACTTTACCCGGAATTCAAACTTTTAATGCAGTTTCCTGTTCCTTTGTCTTTCTGCCTGACTCCACTGAGGACACGAGGCAGGCAGCAGCCCTGCAGCTTTGTCCAGATGTTATGATTTAAATTGTTCCTTTGACCAACCAGTCACTTCTTCTGCAACAGATTCAGCAGGAGGGAAGTCCTAACCTGACCTCAACAGCAGCAGTGCAAAGACTGCACCCATCTTCCACCCACAGCCCAGGCACATGTAACTGGGTGGTGGGACTAGCTCCTGCCATAAACTTCACCTCCAAGCCATGGGAGACATGGATTCTGTGGACTTGTGCAACTGTCACACTGCTGGACTGCTTTTGGAGATTGACTTCTGCATTTATGACAGGAAAAAAACCCCTCCATCTATATTGAAATAGGACGGCAAAAAAAGCTTATTCAAGTTTCAAAGTACATCTTCCAGGATGACTTGAGTTAAAACTCCATCCTGTCTGTGCAGACCCAAAGAGCATTTGGGCAGAGCACTGATGATATGTGCCTGGGTATGTGCTTTGAGTGAGGATTGCAATTCTCTGTGCAATTAAGCAGCTGTGGCAAGTGTCCCTGCAGACAGAATTTGTTCTTATCTGGTACTGAACATCTGAGGAGATTGATGATGGTGTTTCATGCCTGGTAATGCAAACTGGGAGGTGAGGAAGGAGAAGCTCAGATGACTGATTCCTCCGAGTGCTTGTTGAGTTAAACACAGCAATCAAAGCCCATCAGAGGTGTCTGTGCCCTCTGTAACTGGTTATGAATAAACCAGGAGTGCTGCAGAACTAGGGCAAGTGGTCATGGAGGGCTGGGTGGGAGGAGAGATGGATGGCAACGAGGGAATGGGTCAGCAAGTGCAAGCTCTCTGTTATGGCCTCCCTGTAGTCCCTGGGACACATTGGAGCACGGCCCACAGTCCCATATATCAGGCTTGCTCTCCCTATAGTTTAGGGGGGAACTATCATCAGAGGTTTCAACAGAGGTCCTATGAGAATTCAAACAGGGGTGTATCCTTTGGAACAGTGATGTCAGGGAGGGACATATGCAGCCATCAGGGGTTGAACTTCTATCCACGGCTTGAACACCATGACATACAATGCACTGTCACTCCTGAACTGACTTCATTTAGCAGCCTGAAGTTCAGGATGTGTCAGAGAAAAATGGCAGGGAAATAATACAAATGGGACAGACAGAATGAGTTTTCTGAGTTCTTTATAGGGAAACCAGACAGTAACCATCGCAGAACAAAGTTAACTGCTCTATTCCTTTCAAATTGATCAACAAATTCCATCATAAAAATCATTCCAAAATGGTGACTTTCACACTTGAAAACTGGATATGGTAAAGCTAGGGAATGAGAAAAATATTGCACATTTTATGACACAATCCAATTTGTAACATCTTCTTCCTGTCTTCCAAAATATGTACTGATGCACTTTTTGAAGTGCAACACAGAGTACTTTTTCTGTAGAGGCTCAAATATCTCAATATCTGCTTTTTACATACCACTGAACTGGCTGCAAAACAAATAATTTTTTTTCTCTGGATTGAAATAAGGCAGACAGAGGATGTCAGGTTCAGCTGGTAAGAGAGATAGGCTTTTATTAGTCTTGAAATATTAGTTCCCCTTGTAGATTTAAAATCTTTTCAGTTGTGAACGATTTCAATAATACTTTATATAAATAATAACATATAATAATCTTGTAATTTTTAGGGTGTGCAATGCATTTGCTTTATTATAGCCAAAATCATTCTATCAATAATGCTGGTGAAGAAAGCATCTCAGAAAGAAAGCAAGAAAATATCAGAACAGCAGTGATTTTGGTGATGGTCACCAAGCCTTTCCAATTCAATGAGCTTCATCTAACAGCTCACTTCACTCAGTGACATGTACAGTTAATTAGACTCTTGTGGATACATGAGTGGTTTTTGCATTTTCTAGGTTTTTTCCTGTATACATGCTTGTAGATCTAGAAAATCAGGTAGCCTTTTCAGAGGCTTTTAAAATGCTGTCCAACTCTGATACTGTCTTGCTTTGATGTTATCCTAGTCCAGCTTGTTTCTGTAAAGAATGTATTGCCACAGAAACATTGAAGTTAGTTCCAACTTTCATTGCAATGTTCAATTTGAATGAAGGCTGATGAAATTAAATTCAGTGTCACTTGTTATTAATGTATTTAGGTTGCCACATGTTAACTGCAGAAAACCTGCAGTTGTTAGAAGAAAAGAGAAAGGCAGATTGTATTTCTTTCAAATGGAACAGGTGATATTTGAGGAGAAGCAAGTGGGATATAACTCAGTCACATTATGTTACTACCACTGAAATTATAATGAGTCCTTGTGAACTATGTACTGTAAAGGGAGAAGTTTCTTGGATTTCTACTTATTTGGATCTGTAGGTGTTCAGCATATCCCAAAGGCCTTGAAAATAGACACCAAATTTTATCAATCAAAAATCTAACCTGTTGCTTTCTAACAAAATCCTCCATAGCATGAAAGGCCTGTTTGAGTCTTTGGGAGAAGAGGAACCTGAGCCCCGTTGTAACCAGTTTCTGACATGGCTTTACCTCTGCTGGGACATGGGTTTTGCAGTCCCCTGAGAGAACACACTCAATTGCACACAATACTTTCTTGAGCTATTTTGGCTGCCACACATCTCTCACAGCTGCATAATTTGATGTTACTTAAATTATGTCCTTTAGCTAAGGTCTTATTAAATTTATTATCAACAGCTCAAGTAAGCCATGTGAGAGGCCCGAACAATTAATATTGTTCTTTATGCTACAGTGGCACTGCAACACAGCAGCACTTCCCAAATGTGGTACAGATGTGATGTGTCCCATAGAATGAACTATAAATGTGGCTTTGTACCTACAGAAACACAGGTTTTGTCATTGCCCAGGGCATAGCCAGCTGCACAGGAATATAAGACTCCTCCATCTTCAGTTTTGCAGATCTGCTCACAGTTCCCAAGTTGACCTTGCATCAGTTGGTATGGCTGAAACGGAGACAAATGCAGGTTACAGATCCATGGTGACTTCATAAAAGTATAAGCAGCTTGTAAAAGCTGGCTCCAAACACCCCACCACTTCAGGAAACACAGTACAATTCCTGCAAAAAGCCTTAATAATAACAACAGTTGTGTTATTATTTTAAAAATGGTAAGCTGTCAACATTAGGTAGACCACTATTATTCTACATCCCCAGCTGTAACACACAGCCCTTAGAGGGCAGTTCAAGGAGCAATCTGTACTTGCCACAGCAGCCATTGCACTAAGGGAAAGATGAACGTGGGTGTGGGTAAGAGGCAAAAATTAACAACTAAAGCATCAGTAATAAATGAGGTGTTGGACTCTTGGTAGATCCTTGCAATATTCCTTTGCCATCTGTATATGGCTGACGCTACCTCAGCTCAGTCCTGGTATTGCAAGATCACAGGCAGAGTGAGAGAGCACTTCCTGGCTGCAACAGTGCAAGAGCAAGTAAACTGGTCCTAACAGATGTTGTCTAACCTGATCCTACAGATTCATAATGAGATTCCACTGCTCACCCACCCAGCTTAATGCACTCCTTAATTAGACTTACAAAGTCTAAAAAGTGTTTCCTAACATCTAATCTGAGTGGCCCTTAGAGTGATGGGAATCCATTACTTCTTGTCCTAGCTGTTCATCCTCATGAAAACGAAGAAATCTTGCTTTTATTACACATTTTACAAATTTCTGTGGTTGTGTGTTGTGGGACCAAAGGTGAAATTTTGGGTTTTGTGTTTACATAATTGCCTCCTATCTATGCTGGACCACTGTTTCAGTTTCCCAAGACTGCCTGAATGCTCATCTCAACTTATGGTAGTCCTTCCAGCCTGGAAGGAGGTAAAAAAGCAGTGAGTAAACACTCTCTTCTGTCTTGCATGTTACTGTGGAAAATACCAGTATCAGAGGTCTTCAGGCTCACCTGTGTGGAGCTTTGCACTTCATATAATCTTTCAACCAAGTAGCACAGTTTCTTGACCAGATTTGCACCAAACTTACAGATGTTTCTCTTTCTGCTGCAATAAAAGTGTTAGATAAAATGATGTTAGAAGCCTCCCTTAAAGGAGAGACCTGAGGTTTACTCCATCTTTGCAGCCACCCAGCCTGTTATCCTGTCGTTGGAGAAAATTGATGTGATTTTTCCCTTGGGGAAATTTGATGTGATTTTTTCCTGACTAGTGGAATTCAGCAGTTTCTTTCCTCCTTCTTGGGTGCAAGTTATTTGATACCTTAAGGAAGAAAGACTTCCTTCTCCATTGGGCACAGACTAACATTCTTAGTCTTTCTTCCTTTATTCAGATACTTAGATCAGCTCTTGATTTTCACATTATGTTTATTTTATTGTATTTACTCCTCACCTTTTCTGGTTTTATGTGAGGCTGTTTACAATTCTTTTATACAGAGGTAGGCATTTTTATACTTCCTTTTGGAGGTTAGGTCACAAAAGATCTCACAGTTTTAATCAATTGTCCTGTCTTTTCCTGAAGTTGGGACAGTTTTGACACATGCCTTAAACACTTCGGGGTTTTGTGGGGATTTTAGAAGTAGATGCTCTTTTAAAAATACATTAATTTTATTCTCTTGTTCTTTTTCTTTACTTCATTAATGAGCTCTGTCATTTTAACAGTTACTTTTATGGAAGTCACCTTCCATCTTTGTTTTCTCAGCAATTTCTAGTCTATATATATTAACATTAAATGCACATGAATGCACTCAAAATTGCTTTCTACATGTTTATATTAGAAGATTTTCTTTGAAACATTCTGAAGACTGTCAGGGCACCCTGTGTCCCACTAAGTACCTCTCCCATTTCATCTTTGGGATGTCAAAATCTACCTCTAACTCATAGATCTTATAACGGTGATGACTAAGGTGTTTGTTCAGTTGTCTCCAATAAGAGACAACAGCAAAATTAAAACATAAGGCATGAATCAAGTCTGCAATATGATTGATAAACTTGGTCTGTAGAGAAGATCTCATTGTCCAACCTGAAAGAGAGGTGGGATGATTTATCAAGTGGAGTTGTGAAGATTTTGTGGAGACTTACAAAACTACAGTGGGTAATGAGGTAGGGATCTCATTCCCCTCTGCACTGTTAAACATGGTGGGGTTCATTATGTCGCTCAGTAGCTTATAAATAGTTAGTAAGGATTATTTAATTATCACATTTCTTGAGAACATGAAAAACAACCCATTAATTGTGCTGAGCATTTGAAACCACTACATATTGACACACTGACCCCATAACTTACACTGACACAGTTGTCAGTCCAAAATGGTATTCCCCATGTGCCTGAGCCCTG
>VZRS01009281.1:151-12228 GCA_013398055.1 Ifrita kowaldi
GTGGATTTTATATATGGATTTTACATATGGATTTTATATATGGATTTTTTGTATGGATATATATATATATATGGATTTTGTATATGGATTTTATATGTGGAGATATATATATGCGTTTTACATATGGATTTTATATATGGATTTTATATATGGATATATATATGGATATTCTATATGGATATAATTAATATCCGTATTAGTTGTGCTAATTCTCTTGCCCCACAGTTGAAGGGGGTTGGATCCTTAAGGAATATTCCCTAAGATCCCTTCCAACCCAAACCATCCCGGGATTCCATCATTCCACAGGTTTATTCTCATTTTTAGCTCTGTGGTGACATCCCAATCTCGATATTTGACGCGAATTTTTAAACTTTCTGTAAACTCTTCCTTTTCCAGCTCCGTCTTTTCCGTAACGCCGCGGCGCTGCCTCAACTTCCCAGGAGAAATAACCAGGATTAAATTCCCCGTTCAAATCCCTTTCCCCCACTCCGTATTTTGAATTTAACGGGATTTTTTTTTTTGCAGCTTCCTCGAGCCACCCCCAGCCCAGCACAAACCACTCGGAACCGGAGCTGAACTCCAGCCCCGCCAAACTTTCAGCACCCCCCGCTTCCCAATGAATTTTAATCCCAGTTATCCGCGCGGGGAAAATCAGCCATCAAAGCCGTCGCTGTTTCATACCTGCCCCGAATTTTTATCCCAGGAGGGTGGGAAATGCAGGATTTTATCCCAGCTCTGAGCAAACCAGACCCACAGAGCCCGGAGTATTTAATCCTGCCAAATTAAACCCCACTTTACTTAATTAGGTGCTGCTCCAGGTGTTCGGTGACCGTTCCTTATTTTTTTTTCAGGTTTACCCCCTCCAAGCTGAAGGAAAAAAAATAATTCGGGAGACTCCTCCCCTCCCTGATCCCATCTCTAGGTTTATGAGCTCCAGCCCAGCCCAGGCTGGGGGGATGAATGAGCTCCCGGTCCCCTCGGCATCCTAAATTTTATGGGGTAAAACGTGACCTAATTCCCCGAACTTGTCGTGCTTTGCTCCCCTCCGAGGAAAACTCGGTGGTTTTAAGAGCAAATATTTGGTGGGGGGGAGGTTTTGTGTGTCCGAGTGGGAAAAATAACGGAGGTTGAAGGGAAAGTCGGTCGGGAAGAGCTGAGAAACTGGAGAAGGAAGTAGCAGATTAATCTGGCTGTTTTAGCTTATTAGCTAATTATTTTATTGATTTCATTAGTTCCCAAATCCTATGAATTATTTGTCGTTAATGAATGTTAACATCAGTGTGGCTGTGTCCGTATCCCGCCCGCGGAATGGGGTGGGAATGAGGTGATCCCTAAGGACCTTTCCGACCCCAAACCCCTCTGCGACTCTGCAGTTTTATGGAATTTCTTCATTATTTAATACAGTTTTTGACCTTCTGCTCGAGGAATTTGGTGTAAATGAACTTTTGTGGGGTTGCACCAAACCACGGCACCTTCCGAAATGTCTCCCCCCCGGCTCGTTTTTGTTCTCAACCAGAGAGCTCATGGAAACCTCCAGGTGGAAGCGTTGTCTTCTTGATAAAGAAAATGGGAACGCTCAAAGCTGGAATTTGGTTTGCCGGCTTCGGACACACGGATTGAGCTCCTCGGAGGATTTTGCCGTTCTCCTTTTCTCGTATTTTCGACGAATTTTTTAAAATTTATCCATTTTTCTGGTTTTCAAACTCCAGGTGGTGTCACACCTGTGCTCAGGTGAGGCCCCACCTGCAGAGCTGCCCCAGCCCTGGATCCAGCACGGGAAGGAGCTGGAGCTGCTGGAGAGAGCCCAGAGGAGGCTCCGGGATGATCCGAGGGATGGAGCAGCTCTGCTGGGAGGAAAGGCTGGGAGAGCTGGGAATGTTCCCCTGGAGAGGAGAAGCTTTGGGGTGACCTCAGCGTGGCCTTCCAGGACCTGCTCTCCTGGAGCCCCTTTAGGCCCTGGAAGGGGCTCCGAGCTCTCCTGGAGGAAACGACTTTTCCGTGAGGGCAAAATGTGCTCTGGGGAGTTTTTCGGGAGCTGCTTTGCCAGGTGTGCTGGGTGGCTCATGGAAAACGAAGGATGGGACGAGGACACAGGATGAAAACTCATTTTGGGGAGCTGGAATTGCGGAGGCGAAGGAAGCGATGATTATCCGCAATTATTATCTGCAATTATTATCCGCAATTATCGCGTTTGGGTTATCCCGCTTCCGACCGTTTTTGGGCTGCTCCAATTTCTGCACTGGGGGACAATCGTCCAAACCGGTGTCATCAGAGCTTTCCCTGGAAGTGGATTTATTTCGGGGCGTAGCTCCTGCCCGTGGAAGGGTTTTGCTGTTGGCTTTGGAGAGGCTGAGCCACGGGATTTTCCCTCCTCGAGGAAGTTTCCAAGCTGGAGCACAACCCAGAGCAGGAATGCGAAGGAGCTGCCGTTTTCCCGAATTTCCTCCGCTGCCGACGTTCCGCTTTTCCTCAGCCAATCAACTCCTGCCTTAATCACGCTTCGGAGAGCCCGTGGCCACCAGGATTTGCAGGGCTGCTTCCCAGGAGAATTCCCAAAGCTGCCTCGTTTTTGAAGGGGCTGGATTGCGCGGGCTGTGAAATAAAAGTACCAAATCCCCCTTTTTTCAGCGGCCTCACCTCACGCCTCGCCCTGACACGGGAATAACGGCTGGAAAAACAACCTCGGGGCCGCTTCCCACCTCCAGCCACTCCTCAATCCGCGAAGGAATGGGAAAAACGGGGTGAGGGAAGGGGAAATACTGAATATCCCAGGGTTCCGCCCCTCTGGCGTCATTCCCAGAGGTTGCTGAGGCTCGAGGAGCGGGATTCTCTTGAGGGAAAAGAACCTGAGAGGAGCCGATGGGAATATTCCATGTGGGTTATTAAGGGAAGGATGGAAACCCGCTCTGCTCCCGTTCTGGGATTTGAGGCTTTGGGATTTGGGGCTGTTTGGCACGGGATGGATCCCCTGAGGGATGCGCTGGGCCCAGGAGCTGGAAGCGTCTGGCTGGTCCACAAGCTCAGGAGCACTGAAATTCCACGTTCCGGGAAGAGGGCGCGGGATCAGGAAGCTCCCGGCGCGGAATGGGAGAGTTTGGAAACGGAGTTTGGAATCCCCAGCTCCTCGTCCCTTCTGCTCTTGCGGGAACGGATCCCTGGAGCGCCGTAATCCCCCCTCTCCCCTCGTTCCATCCGTGGAATCAACAACCGGCGGGCTTCCAGGCAGGAAAAGCGGGAAGTGGATCCTGGGGATCCTCCTGTGCCCCGGCCACCGCAGCAACAGTCGCACTCCGCATGCCAGGAAATCAGGGATGCCTCGGGATCTTGGATCAGCCAGAAATCAGCTGGAATGTGGCTATCCCAAAGAGAAATGAGCCTGCTCCTTGTGCTTGCGTTACAAGCTGATTTTTCCCAGGATTTTGGGGATTTTCCAGCTGGAATGTGGCTGTCCCAAAGAGAAATGAGCCCACTCCTTGTGCTTGCGTTCCGAGCTGATTTTTCCCAGGATTTTGGNACTTTGGGATTTTCCAGCTGGAATGCAGCTATCCCAAAGAGAAATGAGCCCACTCCTTGTGCTTGCGTTCCGAGCTGATTTTTCCCAGGATTTTGGGACTTTTCCAGGTCAGCAATGCCCCTTCTCCATCCCGCTGTCTGGAATTAGTGCCTTCAATGCCTCCAAATGCCTTTATGATCCCATCCCAAAGTTTGGGTCCCACTGGGACTTTGTGCCAGTGTGTGCAGAGCCCACGTTTTTTGGGATGGGAGTCTCCAATCCCTGGATCCTGGAGGCAGGGAACGAGGGGAGAGAGGTTTAATCCAGGAGGAAAAGGATGGCACCTACACATAGCAGAGTGAGGGAATCCCTTAATTTCCAGATTTTGGGGCATTTCTGGTGGATCCAGGTTTTGAACTTGGATTCCTTTCCATGGAAAAAAAAAAAACCTGCTTTGATTGCAAGGCTTGAAACTGGGAATTTGGAAAGCTGGAGAGCAAAAGTTGAGGGGGGAAGTTTGGATGAAAAAGGAGGGAAAAATTCCCTCATGGGAAGGTTCCTCCAAACCCTGGCACTGCTGCCCAGGGAAGTGGTGGAGTCACCATTCCTGGTGGGATTTTAGAGTGTGGATGGAGTCACAATCCTGGATGGATTTTGGAGTGTGGATGTGGCATCCAGGGACACGGATTAGTGGTGGCCTTGGGAATTCAGGATTTACAGGCTCGATGTTGTTTTTGTTTCGTAGCCCTCTCCGTCGGTCCATCCCCAGGGATTTTATGGGATGTCCCTGCCCATGGCACGGGTGGGAATGGGATGGTCCTTAAGGTCCCTTCCAACGCAAACCATCCCAGGATTCCCTGATTTACCTGGGAGCGCTGAGTCTTATCTCCACAGCGGTGATAAGGAAACCGTGGAACAGAGGAACGATGTGAGTGATCCAAAAATAAATTATCAAGCCGATAACAAAGGCAGAAAATCCCTATTTTCTCCTGCATCCCCATCAGCTGGAGCTGGATACTTAAATCCTGTATTTTCATCTGGATAAATCCTGGATTTGAAGCCTTTTCTTGTGGATATTCAAGGAAGAATCCAAATAATTCCCACTTATTCCTACTTGGATGCAGTCAAAGAGTTAAACCCCTTCCCACCGGGGGACGGGACTTTTCCGGAACTTTTCCGACTGCATCCGCAGCTGTCGGCAGAACTCGGGGACGGCTTTTATCAATCCCACCTGGATTGATAAATAGAATCTGAGCTCCGAACCGCTCCTTATCTCCCGGTGTTTGCCTTGGGCTGTTTGGTTTCCAAAGGTCACGGCCGGAAGCAGAAGGAGCCGTCCCAGGGCGACGCTGCCTTCGGAACCGGGTGACAAATTTGCTGGGAGGGCACTGGAAAACGGTTGGAAAACGGGGTAGGGAAGGGCGGGGGGCAAAAAGAGTTTTAGAGCGAAATTTTAAAGGAGTTTTTTTAAAAAGGAAATCCAACGGAGAAAAAAAAACCCCGAAAGGATGCGCGTGTTTGTAGCCTTCAAAATCCACGCTGAGGAAAAAAATGGGAAGGACAGATGGAAAAATAGGATTTCAGCCAGCTGCTGTCTTGTTTTTTGGTAAATTATAGGGAATGATTTCTCTCTTCATGGCCCTTTCACTTGCCACGTCTCAGGTGTCGCCTTAATCCGGTTTGGGTGCTCCCTGTGCGCCTTATCGGGGGTCACCCGGTGAAAAAGCCAGATTTCCTCATGGAATCACTGAACTTCCAGCCTGGAAAGGAGGTGGGGAGTGGGAGAGGAGCTGTGACAGCCATTGGACTTGATTAAAAAATAATCGGAGAGTTCGGAGCAGAGCGATTCCCTCAAGATGCCCAAAATTCCTCTAAAAACCCCTGGCTGGGCTGGGTCATCATTTTGGAAAGGCACTGGAAGGTGGAAAACCCTGGAGGAATTATTTTAGAGGCCAAGACCCCTGGATCTAAAAAATCGGGAGTTTAATTAAACTGAATATGGAAAACTTTAATTCCGTGCCATTGGAATTTGGTGTTTCTCCTCCTGATAAACTTTAGGATCTGCCCATGGTTGGACAAAAGGAACACAAGGCAGAAAAATCTCAGGAATCTTAATTTGTCTGAAATAAAATGACGATTTTTGTGGTTTTTAGCAGGGATTTGTCTAAAAAAGAGGATTATTTCATTAAAAAAATGAAGATCTGTGGGTGAATCAGGGAAAGTTGGATTTTCTCCTGGTGCAAACCAACAATTCCTGTCTGAGCCTTGGATCTTAAACTCAGGGAGCGCTCCAGGGATCTGCTGGGAATTCCTAATACACAATTTTGGGGATTTTTTTGAGATCCATCCCTTCTGTGGCAAAATTCCTTTTCCATATTCAATGTAAAACCACGATCCATTTATTGAAGATTCCCTGAAAATTCCTGGTGGCGAAGGAATCAGCTGAGCACGAGCAGGACCAATTTAATCCCAAACTGGGCATCCCGAAAAATTTCCATGTGGGTTTTAGAAAAAGGGAGGAATTTCCCCTTGGACGTTAAAAAAACAGGAAAAATTTCCACTTGGATATTAAAAAAAAAAAAGGGAATTTCCCCTTGGATGTGAAAAAAAACCAGGAAAAATTTCCACTGGGATGGTAAAAAAAAGGAGGAATTTCCACTTGGATATTAAAAGACAGGAAAAAAATCCACTTGGATGTTAAAAAAAAATGGGAATTTTCACTTGAATGTTAAAAAAACAGGAAAAATTTCCACTTGGATTTTAAAAAAAGGGAGAAATTTCCACTTGGATGTGAAAAAAAAATGGGAATTTTCACTTCAATGTTTAAAAAAAGGAGGAATTTCTTCTCGGATGTTAAAAAAACAGGGAAAAAATCCACTCGGATATTTAAAAAGTGGGAAATTTCCCCTTGGATATTAAAAAAAGGGAGGAATTTCCACTTGGATGTGAAAAACCAGGAAAAATTTCCATTCAGGTATTAAAAAATTTCCCTGAGGAAATTTAAGCCAATTCTCCACTTTGGGAACTCAAAACACTTTGGAAACACGAAGGAATCAAACCACGGCCTGCCTGAAGCAGGGAATTGTTTTTATCCCAGTTTTTATGGCTGGGAAAACCCTGGCAGGGAGAGGTTGAGTGAATTTTTCCGGATCGCAGCCGGATGGGGAATGGAAAAGGCTGACCTGGAATTGTGTTGAGGCCCGTTTGCTCCGGAGTTTCTCTCCCGAAATAAAAACCCCGGAATTCCGTTTCTGCCCCGCAGCGGGTTCCTGGTGCGGGGAGCGGAAGAAGGAACCGAGGTGAGGTCAAGGAGGAACGCGAGGACAAGCTGGCACCGCCGGAGCTGGATAAAGGGATTANCATATTTTCACTTTTCTGCCAATGCCCAACAAACCCAGCTCCTGCGTGGACAGGAACTGCGGAATTTTTCATCCAATCTTTCCAAATCACTTCTGCCACAAGACATGGAGGTGTAGAAGAAGAAGAAGGAGCCCTGGAGAACAACAACTGTCCTCCATCTTGGCATTTTTAGCTTTTATCTATTTACTACATAAACAACCCCAAAACCTCTAAATTCTTCACCTTGTGACACCACTACAAACTATTCTATCATCTGGTTCAAACCTTTCTAGATTCAAACTCTTCCCATAGCGTTGGCAATTTTTCCCATGGACAGAGGTCAAAATAAGCGTTGTCCAGGGGGGATAAATCCTTTAAAACTGGCAGGACAATGTCTCCTGCACCTTGGGTACCAACAGTCGGGATCCTTTTCCTGCCTGCTCCACGTCCATGTGGGACAATCTTCCCACGTCAGGTCCCTCTATCCCTACAATTGAATGAAATCCCTAATTAGCACAGCCGGCGCATCCCAAATAATTGTCCAGGCCGCCCTAAATCCCTACATTTGGTCAGCAGTTGGACTTTTGGGCTAATTTGGACTTTTTCTGACTCTTCCCTCATTTATCGGGGTAAATTTGCAAATTAATTAGCCCAGAGGAAATCAGGGGAGTTCAATCCCACGTTTACACATTCCAGGGCTCCGCTCCCAAACTTTGGAAAGGGCTTGGGGCAAACACAGCAAGAACTGGGTGTGACTGGAATCCCGAGGAGCTGCACTTCCTTCGGGAAGCTGGATTAACGTGGATAACGACTGAACCGAGGCGGTGGAGCCGGATTATTGTCTGGATTTGGGAAGGGATTCAAGGCAGGAGGGCAGCTCACGGATATCCCTGATTCTTCCGGAGACGTGCCCACATTTTTCCTCACAAATCTTACGGAAGTGTCCTCCATCCGTCACTTCCCGGCCAATTCCTGCAGCAGCTTCCCTTGGATTTTGTGGTCGAGAAGATCCCAGTTTTATATTGGAAGTGGCGTGTTTATATTTTATTTTTCTGGTGCCACTTTTTGAGGAGTGTTGGCAAAGAATTTGCTTTTTCCATATAGAAATAACTGTAAAATAGAAAGAAATATGATTTTAAAAAATATAATTTACATAAAATAGAAATAATTTGTATAAATGTACTTTATATAAAATAGAGATAATTTGTATAAATACCAATTATATAAAATAGAAATAATTCGTAGAAATACAATTTATATAAAATAGAAATAATTTGTATAAATGCAATTTATATGAAATAGAAATAATTTGTATAAATGTACTTTATATAAAATAGAAATAATTTGTATAAATACAATTTATATAAAATAGAAATAATTGGTATAAGTGTACTTTACATAAAATAGAAATAATTTTTATAAATGCAATTTATATAAAATAGAAATAATTTGTATAAGTACAATTTATATGAAATAGAAATAATTTTTATTAATGCTATTTATATAAAATAGAAATAATTTGTATAAGTACTTTATATAATATAGAAATAATTTTTATAAATGCAATTTATACAAAACAGAAATAATTTTTATAAACACAACTTACATAAAATAGAAATAATTTGTATAAATACAATTCATATGAAATAGAAATAAATATAAACAAATTCCATAAATATTTATAAAACCTCCAGGAAGTATCTTGGGTCTACTTTTAAAACCTTGAGCTGCATCCGTAGGGATGGGCAGCGTGATCCTGCATGGAATTCACGGCTTGGACACCTGAAGAGCCTTGGATCAGCTGGAAAAATCCTCTTCCTTCGGCATTGGAGTCCAGAAACATCCGGCCTTGGAGAAACACGTCCGAGCACAACGGAATTCCCAGGACGCGGAGAGCCGTCCTCGGGGTGTCCAAACCGGTGTGGAAATCCTGGATTCCCTGCTCTGGGATGGAGACCAGGATGGGATCCTGCGGAGGGGAATGAGGGAATCCAGCCTGGATAATAGCTGGGATGCTCCCTGCGTTTTAGAGAAAAATCACTGGAATTAGAGTTCCGGAAAAATCCCTCGTTTTCTGCAGAGCTGTGGGATAACGAGGATTCTACTCCTTTTTGGGTGGAATTTTAAATAGTTTGGGCTGTAGGAGAAATGCACAAAAACAAGGAGGAGATTGGATGTGGCTGCCCCTGGATCCCTGGGAATGTCCAGGGCCAGGCTGGACACTGGGGCTTGGAGCGCCCTGGGATGCTGGGAGGTGTCCCTGCCCCTGGAATGGGGTGGGAATGGGATGGATTTTAAGGTCTCCTCCATCCCGAACCATCCTGTGGCTTTAGGATCCTGCCTGGAAAAACGTGATGAATTCCGAGCTCTTCTCCAAGTCTTCCTTCGTATTTCTCCATCCTGGCCAGACTTTATTTTCCCAGAAATTCCGGGATGTCCCTTCACTCTTTCAATTCCCGTGGTGGCCACGCAGCGCGTGGACGTCATTTGATTTCCAATCCGTTATCTTCGCTCCTCTTTTCCCTGGGATTGCGTTTCCAAACGAACCCGCAAATCCCATTCCCGATCCCGGTGACACTGCGGTGGAGATCGGGCACCTCTCCGGAGCACGGATCCTGTTCGATTTTCCGTCCGAGCTCCGAGCAGGAATCGTGCGTTGCAGAGGAAATATCCCGCTTTGGATGGGGAATATTCCTGCCAAATTCAGAGGAGCTGCCTCTACCCACAGGAATATTCTCCGGGAAACCACCTGGGAGAGGTTTCGAAGATGATAATCCGTGATTCCGTGATAATCCAAGTGCAGCATCAAATTCAGGAATTTCCCAGCAAATGCTTGATGGAACTTGTCCTTAAATCCCTAAAAACAGAGGCTCTGAGCTTTTTCCAAAGGGACAAATCCCTCCCTCGTGTTACAGGTGCCACTCTGGGAGGGTTCTCCCTGGGATAATATTCCTGTCAAATCTCTGGAAATTTCTCTTTAAATGCCTGGGCTCCCTTTGCAGGCAATCCAGGGCTTCCTAAAGTAAGATTCCCTGGATTCATCCCAAATTTCTCTGTCAGGATAATTCGCTCCCTCCTTGACTCCATTTCTGTATCTTCAGCAGCACAATGAAATCCTGTCCCAGTTATTTCGGCATTTCCCTGGATGAAACATTCCATGTGCACGCGGTCTTCCCAAAAATCTCTCACATATTTAAGACTTCTCTTTAATTTTCCTCCCATATTTTTGCTTCCAGAATAATTTTTCTTCCCTTCTGTCTGCAATCCCATCTTTTTTCGTCTCTCCGAGCAGTTTTGCCACACCCCATTCCCAGCTGATCCCGAAAATGCCGCACGGGGAAAAATAATGATAAAAACAGGAGTCAGAGTGACAGAAAAAAGGGACATAAAATGAAATGAAAAGGCCACAAAACCATGGATTTTGGGGATTTGGCTGAAATTTTTCCTGCTGGGCTCTTCCATTGGAGACAACTTTGGATAGGAAAGACTTTCCTTTCCTCAGAAACCCCTTTAACCCTTGGCTTTTCCGCAGACGCTGCCGAGGAGACGACGAGCGGCTCCGGAAGAGCGGGAATGATTCGGACAACCACGAATCCACCTGGAAAAGACCACCGGCTCATCCTCATGGAAACCATCAATCCCAGACCCCTCCCGGATCCGACCTTCCGATGCTGTTGGCCCATTCCCAGCTGGGAATCGCTGACCCGGGAGAGCGGATGGGACTGAAATCCCATTTGCTGAACCTTGGGTTTGGATTGTTTCGGCCTGATCCTCCCCGTTGGGATCCCTAATCCAATTACTCGCTCCGTGTGGAGCTGTAATTAGGGAAGAGCTCCCATTCCCCGGGTTTTGGCCGAGCCGGAGCAAACAGGATTAGAATTCTTCCTCCCGGCTCGGCGGTGCAAATTAAATGTTTATTCTTTCATGGAGGGGAAATGTCAGCTGCTTCGAATTACCTGGGAAAGATCCCAAAGGATTGGGGAGTTTGGGACATGAAAGCCTGAATTCCGAGGGGAAAATGTTCTGTAGGTTTGGATTTTTTCCCAACTTTTTTTTTTTTTTTAATCTCTTTGGATTGAGATCAACCTGTGAACTGAATAGTGAATTTGTGCCATTTTTTTTCCCCTTTTCCTTCGTTTTTTAGTTTATTTGTTGAAGTCAGGAAGGCGCTCCAGTCAGAACTGATCATTTTGCTTTTATATCCTGAAAAATTCCGGGCTTACAACGATCCTGTCAAGTCAGATTTGACTCCAAATTAAATTTCGGGCTGGGAACCAAGAGATGTGGATTCTAATCCCAGTGACCTGCTGGGTGACCTCTCTGGACCTCGGAATGCCTCCGGATAAAATAGGGATACAAAGCTCCTTTCTCCACGGCCTTTATCTCCCAGGGTGATCCCACAATTCCAGGCGCAACAGAACAGTTTTTCCTCCTTAAAAAATGGGGAAAAAAAACGGGAAAAAAGGGTCATTTAGTAGGCAAAGAAACAGGTTTTGGAGTTACTTGGAGAATTCCAGGGTCAAAGCCGTCCCTTTTTGCAGCTTTGCTGACGCCAAGTGCTGCTGGACGGGACCCAAGGCGCGCATTCCGCTTCCCGCGCCGGAACGCGGCCAGCTGGGAAACTCATCCCAAAAAAACCCAATCCCGGAGCTCCACCTGCTCAGAAAGTCCTCTCGCATCCTTATCAGCGCCCAGCTCTGGCCTCGAGCGGTTTTGGAACTGGAGAGGCAGCGGGAAGGAGGGAGATTCCTGAACGTTGCAAAATCCAACCTGTTTTTCCGAATCGTCCCGATTCCAGAAGGGACACGCAGGGAATATCTTGTTTCGTTTTGGGAATTCGGCTGCATCCCTGTGGATCTGCATCCTGCTGGGAGCTGCAGGTTGGATTGGGATTTAAAAGACCTGTGGATGTGGCACTCAGGGATGTGGCTTAGTGGTGGATTCGAGCAGTTGGGCTCCACGGATTTAAAGGACTTCCCCAACCTAAAGGATTCTGGGATGTGATGACTCCATGATCATCACGAAATTCCGTGAATTTCTCTGGAGGCAACACCAGCTGCCTCCACAGAAATTCCTTTTATTTGGGGCTCTACCAAAGCAAAATCTCCTTTTCCCATCCCATAAATGCAACTTTTTTCCTGCTCTGTGAAGCCCACCCAGTGCCCACCGGAAATTAAGGAATTTTGGCACAAACCGATGTTTTCCTCGCATTGGAATTTGGTTTTCCAAGACCCCCTGGGCTGGC
>VZRS01009282.1:9390-38153 GCA_013398055.1 Ifrita kowaldi
AGGGAAGGGAAGGGAAGGGAAGGGAGAAATCCCTGTCACACCATCTCAGGAGCTGGGAGGGACCTGCGGGTCCCAGCAGAGCCACAGCCGAGGGAAGGACACCAGGCCAGAGGTGGAAGTCCCTGCCCAGGGCTCTCTGCCACCCCTGACACCTGCAGGGCTCCTTCCCAGGGCACAGCTGAGCTCACCATACCCAGCTCAGCTGCCCAGGCCAGGCCTGACCCAAACCAGGCTTCATCTGAGCACTGCTGAGCTTCAGAACCTGGGAAAGCCTCTGAGTTTGCCAAATCTGCCTCACACCTGCCCCGGAGCTGTCTGGAGCTGGCTCCAGCGAGGAGCAGAGTGACAGAGTGACATCCACGCTGACACTTTGGGCCTTCCCCTGGACAGCAGGGATGTCACAGCTTGGATCCTTCCAGTGGCACTTTTTGGGATGCTTTCCAAGTGGTCAATGTGCTTTTTGAATCCTGGGCTCCCTATTCAGCTGTCACATCCCCAGTTTGGAGAAGGATGACACATTTGGCCCTCTGAACACTCTCTTGTTCCACGTCCAAGGTTCCTCATCCCTGATCTGAAACACCACCAGCTGGAAGTCTCTGTGAAAATAAAACAACCCAAAAACTCTGGGTAATTTCTATAAATGCAAACCCAAGTGCAAATTGGAGCAGATTGGGCAATTTCTGCACGCTCAGGAAGCAGAAATGCAAGGAGTTTTTAAGAAACAGTTGGGGAGAAAGCAATCAAAAGGACAACAACAACAACAACCAAAAAAAAAAAGAGATGTAGATGTGGGAAAAGAATTGGTGTGCTGGCAATGGCAGCGTTTAGCTGGAAAGGAACCCCCCAGGAGAGCAAACAGATAATGCTGAGGGAGGAGGAGAGGGGGGAAGCAGCATCAGAGAGGAAAAGCAGCAAAGAGGCTGAGCTGGGGGAAGAGAGTGGGAGCCACGACAGCAGCAGAGAGAACACAAACCATTGTTAATTAGGGCAGCAAACAGAAATAACGTGCAACAAACAGCAGGGAGCTCTGGCAATTAACAGCACGGAATGCACTGGCCCTGCACTCGGCAGGCTCCGGGACAGCCTCCCCTGCAGGGTGCCCAGCTCAGGTGCTGGGCAGGACACGAGCCCGGGGCAGGGTGGGCACTGCTGGCACAGGCAGGATGGGTTTGTCACGAGAGGGAACAGCTGGGAACCCAAAGAGGCTGGAAAAGTGTGGGTGGCAAAGGATTTCAGGGAAGCATTCCTGTTTGATAATGCTCTAAGATCAGCGTGCATTTAATTTATTGGGAAGGAGAAGTTCCCTGGGAGGGTGGGGAGGCCCTGGCACAGGGTGCCCAGAGCAGTTGTGGCTGCCCCTGGATCCCTGGCAGTGCCCAAGGCCAGGCTGGACATTGGGGCTTGGAACAGCCTGGGACAGTGGGAAGTGTCCCTGCCATGGAGGGCTGGGGTGGCACTGGATGGGCTTTGAGGTCCCTTCCAACCCAACCCAGTCTGGGATTCTGGGATTCCAAACACATCTGTGCCAGATCCATCACCTGGGTGGTGCCTCTTCAGCAGCAGCTCCGGTGGGTTTGAGGATGTTGCAGGATCCTGCTTCTGTCCGAGCTTCCCAGAAGGATCCCAGCCCTGGGACGGATCCTGGCCTGCACTGGAGGCTGGAGATGGAGGGGGCTGTTCCTTCCCTGCCTGCCCAGCACTGGCATTGCCAGGGTGCCCTTGGGGGGCTGAGAGGGGCTGAGCACAGCTCCCCAGGAGGGGTTTAATCCGCTGACCTCAGTGCCCACCCTTGGACATCCCCAGGGGTCATCCAGGGGTCCCATACCCACTGCAGATTTTGGAATCATAGAAGTGGTTAGGCTGGAAAAGCCCTCTGAGAGCACCAAGTCCAACCCCTCCCAGCACTGCCAGGCCACCACTGCCCATGTCCCCAAGTGCCACATCCACGGGGCTTTGGAACCCCTGCAGGGATGGGGACTCCACCCTGCCCTGGGCAGCTGTGCCAGGCCTGGACAACACTTCTGGCAAAGAAATTTTTCCCAGTATCCAATGTAAACCTTCCCTGGTGCGACCTGAGGTCATTTCCTCACGGAGAGGGCAGCCAGGTCCCTGATCCCGGAGTGTTTGGCAATCCTGGAGCCAGTGGGAAAGTTCAAATCCTTTCTGTGCTCCTCCCAGTCTTTAAGCAAAGCCAGTAACTGAGCTCTCTCCCCCTCCAGCTCACACCTCTCAGCTGTGTTCAGCCAAACACCACCAGCAGTCCTCGGCAGAGGCAGGAGAAATCCCGTCCTGGCTGCAGAGAGCAGTGCAGGGAGCAGAGGCCTCAGCCAGGGACCCATCCAGCTCCTCTGAAGGTGTCACTGCCACAGTGCCAGGAGGAGACGACCCTGTGCAGGTGATTCTTCTCCACGAGCAGCTCCAAAGGTCTCATCCTGGAGATAAATGTGTGATGGGAAGCGCTGGGGGTGACAGGAAGGGAGGAAAAACAGAGGCTGGAGCATGAACGGATCAGGGAACGGGCAGGAAGGGAATGCCAGAGGTGGGACCCTCTGAGCTGGACACAGAGCTTGGACACAGCCCGGGAACAGCTGCCCCAAGGGGCAGCTGGCATTTACAGGGAGAAGGCAGCAAATGACAGAGGGTTTTTAGCAAGCCTGGGCACAGAAATGACCTAAGGAGCCTAAATCCATTCTCAGAGCAGATCTGGACACCTGCATTGGTCTTTCCTTCCTATTTTCAAGCCCTTTTTTCCTGGCTGTCAGCAGTGCAGGCACAGGCCTTGGAACAACCTTTAGCTCCTGCAGAGCTGAAGGAAAACAAACCAAACAAATCAAAGAGTCCCCCTGCAATCCATTGGGCTGGGACACAACTGAGTGAAATATTTATGACAGAGCTCCTCCATCAAAAGGGCAAGAGGGAAACAGGAGCTGAAGCAAGGGGTGAGGAGCAGAGGCAGGATCTGTCAGTCTGGTAGAGCCAAATAGAATTTCAGATCCAAACACGCTGGTGTTTGAAAGGAAACCTCTTGGTGTGATTGTGTTTTCTTGGGAGAGCTCTCCTATTTCACCTTTTCTTATTCCTGTTGTTGGATTATCGAAGTATCCAGGAACTCTTGCAAACGAAATATGAGTCTTATGCCTTTCCCTCAGAAAACCTTTTCACCAATTAAAAATGAGGGGAATTCAACTCCAGCCCGACTGAAGGCACATCTTATTTGTCTGTAAACCTCGGCAAAATTACAAAGCTTTCCATTTAAAGTTTAATTCTACTTTTTATCAGTATTATTCTGGGGGAACAGTGGAAACCCCACTTTTTCCTGTTAGCCCAGGGAACTGGGAACTGATACCTCCTGCAGAGCCAGAGCATCCTGTGACAGCGAGAACCCTCCCACGCTGGGTATCAGAAAATGAACCTCACGCCTGTACCGGGTATTTATTGGTTTATCCTTTGTTTTACCTCCTCAGCTGACTCCTTTCCTGCTCCTCTCTCAGAGGTGCCATTCACTTCTCAGCTAAACATCTCATTCAGGAGCAATGGATTCTTTTTTGGGATAAATGGCTGTCACTGTCTCCTCTCAGCAGCAATTAAAGCTCTCAGCATCACAGGTGACGAGCAGTTCGTGCCTCTCGTCACGGGTAACAAGTTCTTCTGGGAAGGAGCTGAGTGATATTCCACTGCCAGGAGCCACTGCCAGCCCCTGGATCCCCCCGGGGAGAGGCCCTGGGATCCCGCAGCCCGCTGTTCCTGGGATGCAGCGACTCATTCGCTTCAGAGCCATCGGGGATTCACCCTCGGGGTGCTCCTTCCCTGGCCCCAGCGTCCTTCACTCAGCCCTGAGGCCAGAAAAGCTCTGGGCTGTCTTCTTTAAAAGTCCTCTGACCTCGCAGCTCCATCCCCCGGCCACCTCCTGCATCCCCAGCCAGCAGAGCCCACCTGCCCTGTCCAGGCTATCCCATCCCTGTGGCTCTGTGTGGGACAGATCCAGACCCAGGGATGGATCTGGTCTAAGGCACAGACAGAAATCTCTCTCTCCCTCTCTCTCTCTGACAGACAAAGGTTGATTTGCTTGCCCACCCTGAGCCCAGCCTTCTCATCACAGCTCACCCCACTGTTTTCCTACCAGTCCTCAAAACCTGTCCCAGGGGTTGCCAAAAGGAAAATGGAACCCCAGGAATTCCCACTGCAGTGAAAGGCAGAGCCGGCTGCAGCTCGCAGCTGCCGACAGCCCTGGGTCAGCCCCCGTTACAGCCGGTCAGTGCGGCCGCGGGGCCTGGGAGGAGCCTGGGAACGAACCGACCGCGTTCCCCTCAGGATCATCCCTCCCTCCAGCACCAGACCCGGCACAAACCCCTCCGCTCCCGGCTCTGCCTGTGGGGGAACATCCCCCGGGGCCGGGGGGCAGGGACCCCGCTGCTCATTCTCATTCCCGGGCAGGTCCGCATCCTGGAGAGGCAGAGGCACGTGCGGGCCCTGGCAGCGATTCCTTCCAAAGCAATCAGAACACAATAAAACTCTCCCCAGCATCCGAGCGGCGGAAGCCGGGAGATGTTGACATTATTTGCATCTTTATTGTTCCCGAGCAGCAGAGCAATGATGTGGCTGTGTTTTGACTAAACAGACACACGGAGATGTTTTGTTGCTTCCGTGAGCGCAGGGAGATTAAGCCCAATTACACATTCGCTCCTCTCCCCGCTCACACCTCCCATCCCACCTTTGCTGGAATTCCAGAGCCACCCTTGGAGTTATTGAACGTGGGCATTAAGGGAGAGCCAATGTCACCTGCGTGGAGCGGGGGGGATGCCAGCGCCGCGGAGGATGAGAAGCGTTTTGTGTGGATGGCTGGAGCCGATGGAAGTTCACCCATCCCCATTCCCTGCACCACGTCCCCACGGAGACCCCGCGGAGCCGCAGCACAGCCGCACCTGCACCTCCCCAGGGAGGCCACGGCAAACCAGGGTGGGGCCGGACACCCCAAGGGGAGCATCCAGCACCAAATCCCGGCCTTCCAGTCCCGGGGGAACAAACCCCTCCCTCCAAACCAGCCATGAGCTTTACAGATCACATCCCGTCCTTCCTTCCCTCCTCCTCTGCCCTGCCTGTCCTCACACAACCCGGACTCTGCCGTTCCCGTGCCAGGGACACAATTACAGTGCCCCTCGGACTGTCTGAGTCGGGCTGGCATCGGCAAAGGGCCAGAGGAGGAGGGGAGGAGGAGGAAGGGTCAGGAAGGGAGGGAGAAGGGGAAGAAGAGAGGAGCGAGCAAAGCTTTGTGCACTAAAGTGGCCAACAGCTGCTGCAAAATACGGATGGAAAGGAGCCAGCACGAGGGATGGAATTTGCTCTCTGGCCTTCCCACCTGGAGGGAAGAAGGAACCATTGGTTGAGGGTCTGGAAAAGAAAATTGAAGTCCAGGTGGTGAGGCTGGGTGAGGGCAGCCTGCATCAACCCGGCAAAGGTGGCACCTGGGCTTCCTCAGCTTCCCGAGGAAAACAAACATCCTTTGCCCTCCTCAGATCCTGTGTTGGGGGTGCTGGGTGGAGACGCTGGGATCTACACAGAGCCTGGAGCTGGGGTGGGGCAGAGGGGGATGGATGCACTCGGGAGCTGGGGCTCAGGGATCTTTACCACCCTGTGTGGAAGTCTGTGTTGAGTCCATCACCTTTCTCACCCCTCCAGGCCGGGTGATTCCTCAGGTAACCCCGTCCTCACCTGCACACAGGAAACACCAGGGGTGGACTCCCCATCCCTGGAAATGTTCCAGGCTGGACTGGACGGAGCTTGGAGCACCCTGGGACAGTGGAAGGTGTCCCTGCCCGTGGCAGGGGGTGGCACTGGGGGGGCTTTCAGGTCCCTTCCAACCCATTCTTTGATTCCGTGATTCCCTGGGCAAGCTGGGACGATGGCTCCTCATCCCATCTGTGCAGGGGTTGAGCTCTCCTGGGGCAGAGGACACCCCTCACCAACCTGCTCCTCCATCCCTCTGCTGATTCCTGCCCCAGAGAGCCTTTCCCTGTTCCCCTGCAGCCCCCGGCCCTGGTGGAAGGAGATTTCCTGCAGTATAAACATAAACAGCATTTCCCTGCCCACACACCGGGAACTTCGTGCTCTGAGCAAGGCAGAACAGAATCCCACTCCTTTCCAGCCTTCCAGGTGATTTCTTTAAGCTCCTGTCCCCCCACTCAGAAAAGGGGCTTTGCTAAGCCTTTAATGCATGGAACAGCTGCTGCTTTATCCACACCTCATCTGCTCACAGAAATCATCCCTTGGGATCACATCCCTTGGGGTGTACAAGGACAACCAGGGATCAGGCCC
This sequence comes from Ifrita kowaldi, assembly GCA_013398055.1. Taxonomy (NCBI): domain Eukaryota; kingdom Metazoa; phylum Chordata; class Aves; order Passeriformes; family Cinclosomatidae; genus Ifrita; species Ifrita kowaldi. Next base: position 15,703 of record VZRS01009282.1, read on the forward strand.
AGCCAGCCGGGTTTGGGAAAGGCACTGAGGGACTGGAGCGTGTCCAGGGAAGGGAACGGGGCTGGAGAATTCCTGAGGGAGCTGGGAAAGGGGCTCAGCCTGGAGAAAAGGAGGCTCAGGGGGGACCTTGTGGCTCTGCACAACTCCCTGACAGGAGGGGGCAGCCGGGGGGGGTCGGGCTCTGCTCGCAGGGAACAGGGACAGGAGGAGAGGGAACGGCCTCAGGCTGGGCCAGGGGAGGGGCAGGGTGGATATTGGGGAAATTCCTTCACTGCCCAGGGCAGGGGTGGAGTCCCCATCCCCGGAGGGATTTCAAACCCTCTGGATGAGGCACTTGGGGACGTGGGGCAGTGCTGGGGGAACGCTGGACTCGATGGGCTCAGAGGGATTTGCCAACCAAACCAATTCTGTTTCTCTTCACTCTTCTCCTTCCACAATTTGCCCCACGCGCTTCTCTCCATGCCTCTCTCTGTGTCCTCCAGAGGTTCCCAACCCACAGATTCCCAGGGACTTGTGGTTTTCTACGGATCTGGTTTTTAAAGGCCAGGTTTTCCTAAATCCATCCCGTGGTCCAGCTGCACCCGCCTGTCACAGACAGGTTCACCTTTCCCTCTTCCCTTGGGCGCCAGCTTGGCCTCTCTCCCTTTTTCTGCCACCATGGCATGCCAGGGAGGTAGGAAATAAAAGGAAATCCAGGCATATTCCCCATTATTCATCCTCAATTTAACCCTGAGTTGCATCCCACCATTTTTCAAACATCCTGCAAAACCAGAAGGAAATCAATTTTCCAGGGGTGAGACCTGGATTTCTCTGCTGTATCCACTCTTTGCTCCACCCTGACAGGAGAGGCCAAGGAGATTTCAGGGCTCTTTGTGGCTCCTCTCCAGCCACATCCTGCCAGGGTTACTTCGCTTTTCGCTCCCCACCTGGAGGAACTGCGCTGTCACCAATTAACACCCTTCTCTCACACTTCCCCTGACTGCAGGAAAAGCAGGAACAGACACCGTGGGTTTGTTTTTCCTGTGCAAACAGAGAAACTCTCCCAGCTCAGCCACATCCACAGCTGAGCAAATGGATCTGTTTCCCACAAAGGCAGCAGAAAGACTGGAAGTGCAACCAGAAGCTCCCTCGCTTAGCAAGGAGGCCCAGAGGAAGGACCAGCTTCAGTTCCACAACAAATCAGCTTCTTCAAAATAATCAGCTTCTTCTAAAAAATAACAGCAGGGTGACATTTATGGGATGCTTTGAGTGTTCCGAGGGTCTCCACTCATGGAGGAAAATACAGGGAGGAGCCAGCACCAGCCACGGAGCTGGGGAGGGGCCTGGAAGGGCAGAGGGAGCTGCTGGGTCCAGCCAGGCTGGGATGGGAGCAAAGGAATCCTCCCATGGAAGAGGGGAAAATAACAGCCTGGAGGAGGGAAGGGTTTGGAGAGGGGATGGGGATGAGGAATCCAATGGATGAGAAATCCAATGGCTTTTGGGGAGGCAGCAAACAGAGGTGTGACCGGGTGCTGGCCTGGGCTCGGGGATGAACATCTCGGGGTTAATGGGACCTGGAGAACTCCCACGGCTTTAACCTCACCTGCCTTGGCAACAGCCACGTCTGCACCCACAGACACATCTGCACCTCTCAGGATCATAAAGTCATGGAATATCCTGAGCTGGAAGGGGCCCACAGGGATCACCAGTCCAGGACACCCCAACAACCCCACCCTGTGCCCCAGTCACAGCTCAGGAGGAACCAGAGGGATCTGGATGCAGCACGAAAATCTCCTTTTCTTCCTGACCAAAGCTGAGGGGTTTGTAAGGGATTCTCTTCTAACTGGCTTTCAATGGGATGTCCTCCAGAGCCCACGGGCTCCCTGGGAAAAGGATCCTGGAATGCTGAGCTCTGGCTGAGTTCCACTCTGAGCACCTTCTCCAGGGCCCTGGCCCCACTCAGGTGTGGAAACCTGGCTCAGGTATCGTGGACAGGGTTAGGAAATCCTTGCCCTAAATGCTTCATGGGGCAGCATTTCTGCACCTCTGCACGGCAGCAGGGATGGGGATCCTGGGGCAGGGGAGGTGGTGAGGAAAGCTCTGTGATTAAGTGATTGAACTGAAGGAAGATCCCCTTTGGGGCCTATCCTAGAGCTGTACTTTTCTATTTTTCACTGGAAAATCATTGGAACAAAATAAACCCATTTTGTTTACGGGGGAACTTCTTCCCATTTAAAATAAATACTTTTGTGTTTGAAGCTGAAGTGAAACAAGGGAAATATTGCTTCAAACAGAGACATCAAATGGGGTTTTTTTGGGGGGGAAGGTAAATTGAAGCTTTTCTTTTTCAAAATTATCTGGTTTGGTTATTTCAACCCAAACAAGGGACTGAGATTGATATAAAACCACAGCATGTTGCAGGTGACCTCAAAGTGTATCTGCTAGTGTAAAAAGTTCCAAGTGAAAATGTTTTCCTGGCTCCACAACAATTGATTCCTGAGCAGAATTAGGATTTAAAGCCTGGGCCACAGAGTTTAATCCACTCCCCCCACACCCAGTGAAATCCTTTTGGAACATGACGGGGGAGGAGGAGAAGCAGGGCAGAGAAATCTGCAGGGGAAATAAAGGAGCAGATACAGAAGGCTCTGGTATCCACTTAACTTGAAAATGAGAAAGAAAGCAGGGTGAGAACAGGACAATTAGAGCCTGAGCATCACAGGCCTTTCCAAAAGTGAGAGACAGCAGGGGGAATTAATGGACATAAATGCAACCCAGTAATTAATTGATAAATGGCATTAGAGAGTTTTCTAAAGAAGTAGAGGCCAACGTGACTTATCTTCCCCGAGGCAGGAGACAATTCCTCCCTCCTTTCACCTTGCAGATAAGGACGGAGAAGGGGGAATCTTTCCGTTTGGAGGCTTAGGAGGAATCTGGAAGGTGAAGACAAAGCAAAAGCAAAAGGCCCCACCTGCAGCACAGGGGCTGCGAGTGAGGAGCACCCGCAGCTGCTGAACCACCCCATGGAGTAACTCCTCCTGCAGGGATGGGGCAAGGAGGGGAGAAAAATGGGAGTGAAGTGACTCCTGCAGCAGAGGCAGCGGGATCACAGCTTGCAGGAGGAGAGGGATCAGGGGCTGGGCTTTGCCTTCCCCCGGGCACTGGGGCAGCTCTGCACCGGGGCCACTCCCGTGTGGAATTTTCCGGGCGGTCCCTGGAACAGGCGGGTTCCCCCCTGGACAAGCCAAAGCCCCGCTCTGGGCTCTCCATCCGCTCTCCTCCAGGCAGCTGCCAGGTGTCCCCCTGTCCAGCCCAGCCACGGTGCTGGAGCTGCTGCCCCGGAGCTCCCCTGCCGGGGCCGGCACGTCCTGGGACATCCCTGAGACATCCCTGGGATATCCCTGGGACATCCCTGAGACATCCCTGAGACATCCCACGAGTGGCTCCAGCCCCAGAGGTGCCCAACGGTGCAGAAATTATTTTTTTCAAGGCTGAATAAGCCCAGTAACTGCAACACTTCCCTCCTGCCCTGGTGGACACTTGCTGTTCCAACCACGCTGGCTCCCTGAGGCAGGATCCCCTGACTGATGGGAACACAGAAATTCCCGTGTCTCAGCACCGCCGCTCCTGTCACAGCCAGTGCAGAGCGGGGCTCAGTTCAGTGACCTGAACCAGGTGTTTTGTGTCATCCCAGAGGCCCAGAGGGGTGCAGGACTCCTCCCCCAGCCCAGGATGCTCCAAGCCCTCCCCAGCCTGGCCTTGGACAATTCCAGGGATGGGGAAGCCACAGCTGCCATGTGCCAGGGCCTCACCTCCCTCACAGGGAAGAATTCTGTCCCAGTTTCCAACCTAAACCTTCCTTCTTTTGCCTGAGGCCACTCCCCCTTGATTTTCACTCCCTGCCCTTGTCAAAGGTCCCCCTCCAGCTCTCTTGTAGCCCCCTCTAGGTCCTGGAAGGTGCTGTAAGGTGTCCCCAAAGCCTCCTCTTCTCCAGGCTGAAGAAGAGACCCCCGACTCCTCCGTTCCCCATCCCACTGGACAGCAGGCAGAGGGAGCAGCCCAGCAGCTCTTCATTCCTGTCAGGAACAAAGGTGCAATTTCCAGCCAACACTCGGAGCCTATTCAGAGGGAATGTGCACAGCAGCCCCAGCTCATCCCTGGAAGAGGTCACCCCTCATCAAGGGAGAGCTGAAATCATCCACAGGACACTTGTGGCTCTGCTGTCCCTGCCACGGCTCCTGAACTCTGTCCAAAGCACAGACCTGTCATTTAGATTCCATTAAAACGAAAGCTCCCATCCGTGCCCGGGGAGGGAAGCAGGGAAGAGAGGAGGAGGAGGAGGGAGTTGATGACCTTGAGGCTGTGCAAGCTCACAGATCACGGAGTGACAGGAGGCAAAACAAGGCAGAGCCGCCACCAAACCCATCCCGTGGTGTGTACTGATCGCAGCTGTGCTCTGCTCCAGGAATCCAGCCCTGCTCCCAGCCCAGCCGGGCTCTGCCCAGGCACTGCAGATCGAGGAGACAGAGCAGAGCCCACCTCACAGCAGCTCTGGCACCAAATCTGCTCAGGCCTCCCCCAGCAGCCCAGGGCCTCAAGGGGCTGCAGGAGAGCTGGAGAGGGACTGGGGACAAGGGCTGGAGGGACAGGACACAGGGAATGGCTTCCCACTGGGAAAGGAGAGCTTGGGCTGGGATCTTGGGAAGGAATTGCTGGCTGGGAGGGGGGGGAGGGGCTGGAATGGAATTCCCAGAGCAGCTGTGGCTGCCCCTGGATCCCTGGCAGTGTCCAAGGCCAGGCTGGACATTGGGGCTTGGAGCAGCCTGGGATAGTGGGAGGTGTCCCTGCCTGTAGATGGGGTGGCGGTGGAGGGGCTTTGAGGTCCCTTCCCACCCAACCCATTCCCTGATTCCATGGAAGGGGCAGGAACACCTGGATGTTTGGGATTGCCCAGGCCCAGCTCTGCAGGTCCTGCAGCTGATCCCGGCCTCCTGCTGGAATCACACCAGAGCTCCATTCATCCACACTCCAGGGCCTGTTCCCGACCCAGACAACAACGCGGGGTTTGAAGTTCAGTGGGGGAAGTTCTCCAGCCAGTTGTCTGTTTTTCACTCAGCCTGGTGCCTGTCACTCGGTGCCAGGCATTTCAAAGGGTGTCATCGCTGATTCGCTTTTATCGTCAGCCACCAGGGCTGAGGGCTGGTTCCGAGCTGAGCCGCGGGACAATCGCAGGCAGAGCTGACTTGATTAACGCTGTGTTTTGAAACCTTTCTGCATCTTGTTTAAATTGATTTTCTTTTGCTTCTGCTCAAAAAGGGGGAGGGAAAAAGAGCACACAACAAAATAAAACCCAAAAAGAGCTCCAGCCAAGGGAACATCAAAGGAACTGAGCTGTTTTCACCGCTGCTGTAAAAACGGGAACCACACAGAGACCAAACTGCACGAGTGATGATAATAAAGTGCCCGGGAACAGAGCCCTGCAGAGGGCTTGACTCAGGCCTGAGATGTTTGCAACACAAAAGCCTCACACGTGCTAAACCCTCCCGGGAAAGGCTCTGCTGAGGAGCCTGTGCTGTGAAAAGCCCTGCCAGGAATGATCTGGAGCTCAAAGAATGACTAAGCTTTGTCTTACAGCCATGGCTTTTCTTCCTGCAAAGGGCAGCCAGGGGCACAAAACCCAGCAGAATGGAGCAGAAGGAAAAACAGTGGAAAAAACCCACCTGTGTTTGTGTGATGAGGAGGAAATGAGGCTGCTCATCCAGGGCTGGTTCTGGATTTGCTCAGCCAAGGCAGCAGAGGGGCCTTTGGTCACCTCAGGTGCAGTGGAGACCAGGTCCCTCCTGTCACGTGTCCCTGGGTGACGCCTGTACCCCTGTCCTGCGTGTGTGAGCTGATGGATCCACTCAGCTCTGGGTTTACCCAGCCCTGACACATCCCTGGGCACCTTCCCACAGCACCGGCCGTGACGGACCCCCCCGAGAGCAGGGCCCAGGCCCTGGGGCCCTCACTGCCGCTGTCACAGTCCTGTCCTGCACTGTCCCCTCTGCCCTGCCCCTCCCTGCTGCTCTCTGCCCCTCCTCCTGGCAGCACGGCCCTGCTGCGAGTCCAGACAGGTAAATTCACACCCTGCTGGAAAATCAGCCTGAACCTGGATCAAGTTCATAAATGGGGACAAACCTTCAGCAGGGCCTGTTGGTGCAGGACAAAGGGTGATGGGTTTAAACCAAAATGGGGTCAATTTAGACTAGATCAAGGGAAGAAGCTTTTTATGATGAATGTGGTAAAACACTGGCACATGTTCCCAGAGCAGCTGTGGCTGCCCCTGGATCCCTGGCAGTGTCCAAGGCCAGGCTGGACACTGGGGCTTGGAGCACCCTGGGATATGGGAGGTCCTTGGCAGGGAAAATGGACTGGGTGGCCTTTAAAGGTCCCTTCCAACCCAAACCATTCCATGATTCCATGGTAAATGACCTTTAAAGGTCCCTCTCCGCCCAAACCCTTCCGTGATTCTCTGCTAACATTTTTCTTGTTCCTCGTGTGCACCCTGACCATGGGGATAACTGTGTGCCCACGATGGACGTGGCTGTGGCACCAGGAACTCCCCATCTGGACACCGAGGCCCCTCTTGGAGCAGTGTTTGGCACCAGACTGTCCAAGGTGCCTTGGGGACTCTTTTCTCTGGTCCTGCCCACTCTCTAGCAGCCACACCACAAGCAGGAGGGCTAAAAATGGACCCTCCTTAGAATGATGGGATCAGGGAATGGTTTCGGTGGGGAGGGACCTTAAAGATCATCCAGTGCCACCCCTGCCATGGGCAGGGACACCTCCCACTGTCCCAGGCTGCTCCAAGCTCCAACGTCCAGCCTGGCCTTGGACACTGCCAGGGATCCAGGGGCAGCCACAGCTGCTCTGGGCACCCTGTGCCAGGGCCTCACCTCCCTCTCAGTAAAAAATAATCCTGGTAAAGAAAAGCCCTGGGTTGAGGAGAGCATGGAGGTGAAATCTGTTCCTCCTGAGCCCAGTTCCAGAGCTGTGCCCATGCCAGGGAACTGAGCAGGGGCCTGAGCTTCCCCTGAAGACTCTGAGACCCCCCTGACCAGTCTGGGCTCAGCACAAAGCCCTGGGTGGGTCCTGCCTGGCTCGGCCATGGCCCATGGATCAGCCCAGCAGCCTCTGCTCTTTGGGAGGTGGGAGGAGGCAATAACCCAGCTGGAGAGGGCTCTGTGCATCCCTGGGACCCCCAGAACATTCCCAGGCACGTTTTAATCTCCAAGCACAGACAGGACCCAAACCGTTGGCTCAGACACGAACCCCACCAGTCCCAGGAGGCTGCTCTGGACCCAAACAGCTGCTTTACCAAATTTAATGCAAACCCAGCAAAGACAAAATGGTTCCTGATGACAAAAGCCCAGTGGAGGTGTGGGCTGGGGGGGGGAAACAAACTCAGCCCTTCTGGGCACTGCCAGCCCCATCCACAGAGTTACAGAATCTCCTGAGCTGGGAGGGACCCACAGGATCATCCAGTCCAGCTCCTGGCCCTGCACAGACACCCCAACAACCCCCCGGTCCCTGGCTACTCACGATTGTCCCCTGCAAGCCCCTCGGAGTTTGGCAGCAGCAGCCACTGGCGAGAGGGGCCAGGAAAGAGCTCTGAGATGTTTCTGGGGGCAGTAATTTGGTTTGTCTTTGCTAATTAGGCCAGAACAGCTCCTCCTTCAATTACAAACCTCATCTGCTGACAGGAGCTGCACACCTGGTGTCCTGCAGCCCGGAGCCACATTGTGGCATTTCCACCCCCACTTCTACATTCCCAAACTTCCCAAATTTCTTCTTTGGAAAGGCTTGGTTTGATTCCCCCTGGATGGGGCTCTGAGCAACCTGGTCCAGCAGAAGGTGTCCCTGCCCATGGCAGTGGAATAGAGATGAGCTCTAAGGTGCCTTCCAGCCCAAACCATTCCATGATTCCGTGGTTCTGTGATCTCAGCTGAGCATCGGGATCCACACCAGGCACATCACAAGTGCTCCTGGCTCTCCTGGGACCTCTGTGCTCTCCAGGGACCTCTGTGCTCTCCAGGGACACCCCTGCCTTCACTCACTTATGTTCTCCAAACCACAGTGGACAGCAGAAGCAGGTCCTTTCCATCAAGATGCCTCATCTTCATTCTCATCCTCACGAAGCCCCAGCTCCAAATGTTGTCCAAACTCACCCTGATTTCTTCATTTGTTTCCCTGCCAAGGCTCTGAGCCCCAAAGGAAGGCTGGGGAGGAGGAGCTGCCCCGGCTCTGCCGCTGCTGGCACGGGAATGCTGCGTCCCCGAGCTCACCTTGGGCTTCACAGCGCTGGGACTTGAAAGGCGCTCACTTCTTCAGGAATGCTCAAGAATTAGGGAGATAAGACATCGGCTTTAGGCAACACTTCAGCGACAGCTCTCAACAGGACCTCAGTGTTTGACATGTGTTGTATTATATCATAAAGGGACTTTTTTCCTTCTCTCCGTGTACAGAGAGGAGTTGATGCAGAGAACTAAAATCCAGCTGTGCTTTATAATTTCACTTTTAATGGGCCCGTTCCTGGCTCCAAGGACGGAGTTACCAGCCCTGGATGGCAGGGATGGCTGGAGAGAGCAATCCCCTTCTGCCGAAGACAAACACAGCAGAAAGAAAGAACAGGGCTGGGAGATGATAAATGGTCCAACTTCCCCGGCTGCAGGAGCCTCTTCATTAACCGCTCCACTGCTTTTTTTCCCCTTTTTGCTTTGATTTTTTTCCTTTGGCTCTGTGCATGTGCCTGGCTGCCTGCAGCTCCGTGTGCCCAGGATGTGCTGCCTGCCTGAGGCTGGGTGCTCCCGTTCCAGGTGTCCGTCCCCTCATCTCTCCCACCCCAGGATGAAGCATGAAGCGAGAAAAATAAAAGGGAAGAGAAAATTTAAAAACAGAGGAAAAAAGAAAGAAAATAAAAGGATGAGGAAATAAAAGGAATTGCTCAAAAATCATTTGGGAGCACGCTCAGGCACAGAGTGGGGTTTTTGGGGTGTCCTGTGCAGGGCAGGAGTTGGACTCAATGATCCTGGTGGATCCTTTCCAACCCAGGATATTCCATGAGATGGTTTTACAGTTTACATCAGCAATGTCACCTTGTCCTGCCCCCCAGGGGACAGAGCCTGCCTGGGCCAGGACACCACAGCAAACTGGGCAAACCTGGTGCAACTCCCAGTTTGGGCTCCAGGGAGCCAAGGAGGAAACTTCTTGTCCCAAGGTGCTTCCCCAAAGTGCCCCAGGAAAGCCCCCAAATGCTGACTGGGACTCCCCCTGTCCCCTCCCATCACCTGGCCCTGCTCCCATGTCCCATCCCTTGGAAAACCCCAGAGAGCCCAAGCCTGTCACAAGTCCCTGGTGTGGGCAGGACAGGGCACAGGTGGGACAGGAGGGCTGGAGACTCTGTTTGACATCTGAGGGAACCAAGGCATGGAGACAGAGGCAGCACCTTGCCCGAGGTCTAAGAGAGATCTTAACCAGCTTCACCAGGGCTGTGGTGGGTGACAGAGCCCCCTGAACGGCCCAGGAGGTGCAGTCATAGAACAACAGAATGGGCTGGGGGCAAGGGACCTTAAAGCCCATCCAGTGCCACCCCTGCCATGGCAGGGACACCTCCTGCTGTCCCAGGGTGCTCCAAGCCCCAGTGTCCAGCCTGGCCTGGGACACTGCCAGGGATCCAGGGGCAGCCCCAGCTGCTCTGGGAATTCCAGCCCAGCCCCTCCCCACCCTCCCAGCCAGGAATTTCTTCCCAAGATCCCAGCCCAAGCTCTCCTTTCCCAGTGGGAAGCCATTCCCTGTGTCCTGTCCTTCAATCCCTTGTCCCCTGTTGTGGTTAAGTCTTAAGGGAGTTGGCTTTCACAGTTGAAATAAAGTTACCAGAAAGGGTTAATAATAATAAATTCATTAATTAAGGGGTTGTTGTGATTTGATTTGGAGGTTGGCTGCTTTTACCCTGAATAAAAGTTGTTCAATGGGTTGTTAAGTGTTTTATGCAGTTGAACAGCTATACACTGAAGTTTTAGCTGATCAAAGTTAAGTTAATCTGTTCATTATGCTTATTGTTAATAAATTTATTATTGGGCTCATTGCATAAAATGGAGAACAGGGGAAGCTTCTGGAACACCTCTGATGTAATCACAGAGAGGACTTAAACCTTATTTGCACAAGGGTAGGAATCAGAGACTCTTATGAGACATCCCCGGGACCAGTAAGAAGACCCAAGACAACGACCTGAGGACAACGAGCCACTAGAAGGACTCTAAACATCCACGAGACAATCAGGATGCTCCACCTGGGCAGAGAAAGGGGCAGCCGGGGGACGGGGACTGGGGGTATAAAATGTGTCACCCAGCACTGCAGAGAGAGCCTCCAGTCTGATCTGTCCCAGATGGAGCTCCCAGCACCGCACCCTTTGCTTTGTGTGTTGGCAAATCGCCACAAAGGTCTCTTATTGTCAGTTTAATTTAATTTAATTAATACATTTGATTTAAAGCTCAATCCTGAGCCCGTTTTGAACGGTTTTTGGGGACTTGTCCAGGATACATAAGCTTCATCTCAACCACTTCAAGGAAGGACCCAGGAGGGGAGTGTGCACCTGCTGGATTTTTGGCAGCCCGACTGAGCTTCTTCTTCGGTGCTGGCGACACCTGCTGAAACCCCGTAAGGACAGGAGGAGACCCACACAAACCAAACAGGAAAGCGAAGGGTACCAGAGGCTCCCCGATGAGAGGACAGCCCACAATTCTGTGCACAGACCCGCCTGTGAACAGGGCATCATAAGCAGCTTGCGGGGGGCGGGTGAGGGCAAAGCGAGTGTGTGTGAATGAGACGGGGACCGGGCAGCCCGGCTCCCCGGAGCGAGTGTGGACCCCTTACAGCCACGGCTCCGGACTCCCGCGAGGGGCCGGCCGGCAAAGGGGGGAAGCGAGAGCAAAGAAGACCGAGCGAGCCCTCCGGTGTCTGTCAGTCGGGTTGAGGGTGCGTCGCATCCAAGAAACTCGAGGCGGGTTCCATCAGCTGAGTTGAGGGGGGACACTCTGTCACGTTGAGGGGAGGGCTCCAAGAGTGGCTTTGGGGAAAAGGGGTCCTTTTCAAGAAACCTGAAAAGTCCTAATCCAAGAAACGCGGGACGGGTTCCTCAGAAAAACCGGATAATCCGGGCTCCTGGTCGGAGACTCTGAGGAGGACAGCGGGGAGCCGGTTTCCTAGGTCGGTCCACTAAGGGAACCAAAGATTAAAAGTGCTCTGGAGATTTTTGGATTTGTTTTGAGGGTCAATGTGCTGGTTTGGACAAATTTGGAGGAAAATATCCTCTGATAGAAGGCAGGTTACAACCACCCCTCCCCCACCAGGATCGGGAAAAAAGAAAATTTTCCTTGAAGGAAAGTGAAAGAGATAAAAACTATTTATTAACAAACACACAGGAAAAAGATAATAATGCTAAATGACAAAATCTCTCGCTATAGAGAGAAATCTGGGAAGATTTCAGAGTCCTTCTGGAGGTGTGGTCTCTCACCTCCTCCTCGGAGCTGGGTTGGTGTGGGCCCACCTCCAGGCCTCGGGGAAAATTCTCCCAATGTGTTCTGATGTTGTTAAAACAGTCCAGAAGAGAAGAAGGGAGAAACTAAAGTCCCAGGAAAACACAGTTCAACTCTCCATCTCTCTCTTCGGAGAAAAAGGACCCGAAAAAGCTGGCTGAGAAGCAAGAAGGGTACTCCCCCCGCTCCTGCTGCCGCAGCAAAACCAAGCAGTGTATCTGTGTCCTTGAACAACTGTTTTGAAAAGTTCATGCAGTTTTTTTCCCTCTCTCCCCTCTCAGGCTCAGTTTAAAGGCACAGGAAAGGCACAAAATTAATTTCTGGGCATACAGCAATGATAGGGGATACACATCATAAAGTCATCCCAAGACAACATACAGAGTCTGTGTTGTTCTGGGCTTCTTTTTAGGCTGGTTTCGAGTGCTTGTGGGTAGAGGCTGTGTCTCTGTAGAGGAGAAAGTTATTTGAGAGTTTGAGCAGAGGTTGAGCAGTTTAAGGCTTGTGCTGCAGGGAGGCTGTGCTTCTGTGGAGGGGGGAATTGCTTTGAGGGGAACATTGCTTGGAGAGCTGAGCAGTTGCAGGGGGCTGTGATAAGAAGGCTGTGTTTGGCTGCCTGTGCTGCAGGGAGGCTGTGCTTCTGTACAGGGGGGAATTGCTTTGAGGCCTCTGTTGCTTGGAGAGCTGAGCAGTTGCAGGGGGCTGAGGTTGAGGGCTGTGCTTGACTCGAGAGTCTGTCTTGCGTGTTGTCCGGAGTGTCCTTGAAAGTGAGCCCGCCATGTTGAATTTTTCTGTGGGAAGGGCCGCCATGTTGAATTTTTCAGTGGGATGGGCCTCCATTTTTAAATTTTGGTGGGAAGGGCCGCCATGTTGAATTTTTGGCGGGAAGGGCCGCCATTTTGAAGTTTTGGCAGGAATTGCCGCCATTTTGAATTTTTCTGAGGGAAGGGCCGCCATTTTGGATTTTTCTGTGGGAAGGGCCGCCATTTTGAAGTTTTGGCAGGAATTGCCGCCATTTTGAATTTTTCTGCGGGAAGGGCCGCCATTTTGAATTTTTCTGAGGGAAGGGCCGCCATTTTGGATTTTTGTGTGAAAGGGCCGCCATTTTTAAGTTTTGGCGGGAATTGCCGCCATTTTGAATTTTCCCACGAGGCAGGCGCCATATTGAATTTTCCCACGGGAAAAGCAGCCATATTAGAGGGTTCCCAGGAATTTGCAGGCTTATCAGCTGGACTTCTAAGTGAAGCAGGGTCAGGAAGATGGGTCAGAAGGACAGTAGATTAAGCCAAAGGAATAAAAAGGATAAAAAGGATGTTGAGGATATTCCTCCTGATAGTCTTTTGGGAGTCAAATTAGTAAATTGGAATAGAGATCCCCTAACAAAAGGAAAAGATAAGGCAAAAATGATACAATATTGTATGTTTAACTGGACTAAAGAAGAGATTAGGAGAGATAGAGGGTTTTGGCCAAGATATGGATCCACTGGAAGATGGATATGCCAAGCCCTATATGCTTATGTGAACCTAAAAGAATCCTCTAACCAAGAAGAAATGGAATATGCTGCATGTTGGTTAGAAACAGAGAAAGCAGTGGAATCTGAAGCGAGGGTGTATAGGGTTTTGGAAGTCAGAATTAAAAAGCAAAGAAAAAAACAGAGAGAAAAAAATGGAGGTAGGGAAAGAAGGTGGGATCCCCTGGAGGTGTTGGGTCCACCATATACTCCCAACCCAGAATACGAAAGGGTTTCAAGAGCATCCGCCCCTGAAGCTGTACCATCTGTCCTTGAAGCTATACCTGCATTATTTGAACAACCTGCATCTTCCTCCTCGAAAGAACATAGCCACGTTCATTCTTCTTCAGAGGAATGTAATTGTGCTAAGCCTCTTCAAAGGAAAATACTAAGCTCTCTCCTCTTCCAATTGTGAGCGATCATGATAATACACTTCCAAAAAGGTGTTGCTGTGGTTCTTCCTCCTCAAACCCAAGTGGTCAGGAGGAAAAGGACAGAGGCCCTGAGCCCCAGGGACGGACTCCAAAAATTTCTGAAAACAAAGGGCCATACTTACATACAAGGAGTAAAAAAGCCCTAACACAAGGGGAAGAAGGGGGGATACCAGAAACATCTAGAGTTAAGTCTCTTCCCTTTAAGAGAAGTACCTATGGGAGCCCACAAGGAGGAATCGGATATGTCAATGCTCCTCTAAGAGGTTAGAGGAGTTAAAAAGGAAATGAAGAGTCTGCTGACAGATCCAGGAGGACTGTCGGAACAATTTGATCAGTTTCTGGGGCCCAACATTTATACTTGGAGTGAGTTGGATTCCATATTGAAAAGTTTGTTCACTCAAGAGAAGAGAAAAATTATAAGGTTGGCAGGTATACAGGTTTGGGACAGAGAAAATCAGCAAGGGCCAGTGGGGGAGCGAAAAATGCCTACTGAACCCCCAAATTGGGACCCCAATGATGAGAGAGGCAGGAGGGACATGAATGACTATAGAACCTTGATTATCAAAGGAATTTGGGAAGCAGCACCCCGTGGTAATAATATTAGAAAAGCCTTTTGTGGAATGCAGGGTAAAGAAGAAACCCCAATAGACAGGGTAGAGAGGTTGAGACAGGACATTTGGCTTTATTCAGGAATAGACCCTGATAGTGGAACTGGTGAGACTTTATTAAAGGTTCATTTTGTAACTAACGCGTGGCCGGACATTCGCAGGAAATTAGAAAAATTGGAGAACTGGCAAAGAAGGGACTTGGAAGAGCTTTGAAGGGAAGCTCAAAAAGTAAATGTAAGGAGGGATGAGGAGTGGATGAAAACAAAAGCAAAAGTTCTGATGGCGAGGGACCAGTCTCAGAGGAGGATGCATGATGAAAGAAGAAAAGGAGGGGGAGGGAAAGTGAATGACCACAGGAGAGGAGAAGAAGACGAAGCAGAAGTGTGCTGTTACTGTAAGAGGGAGGGACACTTCAAAAGAAATTGTCCCAGGTGGATTAAAGACCATAGAACCTTCCAAGAGGTTCATCCGGAAGGACCAGAAGATTAGGGGTGTCAGGGGCTCTATATCCTGGGGCAAAATTTCCATCTAGAGCCCCTAATAACCTTGCAAGTGAGACCCCAGGAAAAAGATTATGAATTTTTAGTAGACACAGGCACAGAAAGGATTTGCATGGGGAAGGTTCCCAGTGGTTGTAAGTTTAGTGGAAGTACTATGAGTGTCATAGGGGCAAAAGGGGATCATTTTGCAGCTCCCATTATTAGACAGGTTGTGATTAAGAGTGGAGATAAGGAGGGAGAGGGAGATATTCTGTTTGCACCAGGGGCAGGGTGCAATCTTTTAGGGAGAGATTTTCAAGTTCACTTGGGACTGGGAGTCATTCCAGAGCAAGGAAATATGGTAGCTAGAGTTCGGCACATGAAACCTAGAGATGAACAGGCCATAAGTGAGCAGGTGTGGTCTGGAGTTGGTAATAGGGGTTGCATGAACATTCCCCCAATAAAAATAACCATCATTAATGAAATTCCTCCAGTCAGGGTGTGCCAATACCCCATGTCAATAGAGGGAAAAAAGGGACTGCAGCCAATTGTAGAAAGTCTCCTAAAGGATGGTATCCTAGAACCATGTGTATCCCTGCAAAACACCCCTATCCTGCCTATAAAGAAACTAGATGGGAGTTATAGACTAGTGCAGGACCTGAGAGAAGTCAATAAAAGGGTCCAAACCAGGTACCCCATGGTAGCAAACCCCTATACTCTTCTGAGCAGAGTACTGCCACAACACTGCTGGTACAGCGTGGTGGACTTACAGGATGCCTTTTGGGGTGTCCACTAGCAGAGGAATGTAGGAATATCTTTGCTTTCAGTTGGGAGGATCCGGATATGGGGTTAAAACAGCAATTGCATTGGACTAGGTCACCCCAGGGTTATACTGAATCACCTACCCTTTTTTGTCATGCCTTAGAGGAGTTGTTACAGTCTTTCTACACCCCTGTCGCAATCCAAATAATCCAATATGTGGATGATATCTTGTTGTCAGGAGAGGAAGAGATCATGGTGACGAAAAGCACCATAGATTTGTTAAATTTACTGGAGACAAATGGATTTAGAGTTTCAAGGAACAAACTGCAGTTTGTTGAGAAGGAGGTTTGGTACTTGGGCCACATAATAGGGCAAAGAGGTTGTAGGCTGAGTCCTGAGCGAGTGGCAGGCATCCTTTCCCTTCCTCCCCCAAGAACAAAGCGAGAAGTGAGGAAGCTTTTAGGACTGATTGGATATTGCAGACTCTGGGTAGATGGGTATACCCAGATGGTGAAGTTCCTTTATGAAAAGTTGGTTGAGGAAGAACCACTGAAATGGTTAGAACAGGATGGAATTGTTAGAAGAATTAAAATCAAAGTTAGTCTCTGCTCCAACTTTAAGCTTGCCTGATTTAGGAAAACCTTTTTACTTGTACACCAATGTAGAAAATGGTGTGGCACATGGTGTATTAGCTCAGGACTGGGGAGGAAAGAAGAAACCAGTGGCTTTCTTATCGAAGTTACTAGATCCAGCAACTCGGGCATGGCCCACATGTGTTCAAGCACTGGCAGCTGCAGTCCTCTTGATAGAAGAGAGTTACAAGCTGCCATTGGGGGGGAAGCTGATCGTTCATACTCCTCATGCGGTGAGGAATATATGGAGCCAGAGGGCCAGCAAATGGGTAACTGACCCCCGGATGCTGAGGGGCGAGGCTGTGTTAATGCAGAACGATAACCTGGTGCTAGTTCCCGGTAAGAGTTGTAACCCTGCCCAATTTTTGTATGTTGAGTCTAAGGAGGGACTGACACATGACTGCTTAGAGGTAGTCAATTTTCAGATGAAGGTGAGGGAGGACCTAATGGACCAACCACTTCCCAAAGAAGACAAGATATTTATAGATGGATCCTCCAGGTGCATTCAGGGAAAGAGGTGTTCAGGATAGTAGACGGTACTAACATGACAGGGATATTTAAGGAAAGGTTACCCTGTTATTGGTCTGCACAGGGCTGTGAGTTGTATGCTTTAAAGAAAGGACTTGAGTGTTTAGCACACAAAAAGGGAACTATCTATACAGACTCCAAGTATGCCTATGGTGTAGTCCACACATTTGGAAAAAATTGGGAAGAACGAGGGTTGTTGAATTCGAAAGGGAAAAGCTTGGTGCATGAAAGATTGATTTTAGAAGTACGGGAGGCATTGCAATATCTGGAAGAAGTTGCGGTGGTGCATGTGAGAGGGCATCAGAAAGGGATGGTTCTAGAGGTTGGGGTAACAATATGGCAGATAAGGAAGCACGAGATGTAGCAGAACATGGTGATGAGAAAGTACTAGCTCTAAGGATGGTGGAAAAGGCAGGAAAAAATAGAAGTTCCAGTTTTTAACGGGGCAGAAGAAGAAGTATTGCAGAGAACGGGTGGAAAGAAAGTTTAACATCCCCAGTCCCTCTCCAGCTCTCCTGGAGCCCCTTTAGGCCCTGCAAGGGGCTCGGAGCTCTCCCTGGAGCCTTCCCTTCTCCAGGGGAACATTCCCAGCTCTCCCAGCCTTTCACATATTCCACTTGATAAAAGGAAAGGTCGGCTGGGATAAACTGGAAGCTCAACAAGTCATCAGAAACACTCAGCAGCTTTCACGCCCAGCTGATGATTTTAATGGATTTGTAAATGATGAAGCAGGGCAGAAAGATCCAGGAGAAAAGCTGTACTTGAGGACCCGGTCCCTGGAAATCCCAGCAATTCAGAGGCTGAGCAGAGGATTCGTGGCCATCTGCTGCCATCTAGTGCCACCTGGACACCCAAACCTCCTCCCTGAGCCGTGAAATCGAGCTCTGCCAGTCCCACGGACCGCGGGCCACGTCTCACATCTGTGGCTGCCCCAGGACGGACAGACCCACCCGCACACCCTGGGACCGCCCCGGGCTCCGCAAAGCCGGCAGAGACCATCGGGCCTCACCCCTGAATCACCAGGGTCCGTCCGCTGTCCGAGCAGGGACCCAGCCTGGAGCTCAGGGACGGGGAGCTGGGCTGGACTGGGAGGGCCGCTCCCATCGCTGCCGCTCCCGGCCCTGCTCCTCCCGTCTCTGCCCCTCCCGGCCCCGCCGCTCCCATCGCTGCCGCTCCCGGCCCCGCCGCTCCCGTCTCCGCCGCTCCCATCTCTGCCGCTCCTGACCCTGCTTCTCCCGGCCTTGCTGCTCCCTCTGCCCGGGAAAAGGGCTGGGAGGGCTCATCCTGCACCCAACACAGCCAGTCTGCCCTCAGGACAGCCGTGGGTGTGCAGGGACATCCCAGGAAGGGAAAGGGCCTTGGGAAGGGTGCAGGGATCTCGAGCACTGATGGTGCTGCTGAGCAGAGCCCGGCTCAGCCCCGCTGTGCCGCAGCCCTGAGACACAAAGCGGGTTCTGCCAGCTCCTCCCCAGCCTGAACAGCTCAGCCTGAGCCCCCAGATGTGTGACCCGGTCCTGCACTGCTGGGGGAGCTTGGGCACTGTGGAGGGGGAACTTCCCAGCCCTCCCTCCACACCAGGGGCCGATGAAGGGACCGTGAGGCCAGGACGGTGTCTCTGATGGGCAAGAGCCCAGGGACACTGCCCCAGCTCGGTGGGATCAGTCGGTCCCTTGTCCCTCAGGGCTTGTGACCGCAACACTGTCACCCCTCCCTGTGTCATTAAGCCGAATGGTCTGATCGTTGAGAGAAGTTTTTTCCAACCACTTCATCACTGCAGGGACTTCTCCAGTCCCTCTGCAGCTGTTTAACCCCCTGCTAACCCCTGCACTGGGCAGGAGAAGGGAGGACATCCACAGGGAGCAGGATTCCCTCTCCAGCAGCTCCATAGGCTCTTCCTCAAGTCTGACCATGTCAGAAGTCCTTGGGAGATCCCTAAAAAAAATGGGACTTTGGGAATATTTAGGAGTCAGTTCATTCATCCTGTCCTGGAGCTCACCTGAGGATGATCTCTAGAGGTCCCTTCCAGCCTCAGTGACACTGGGGTTTTCTGACTTGTTATCCGAGTAAGAGGAGATGCCGGATCCTTGATCCCGGCTGTATATCCATGAGCCAAGAAAGATACGGAGGTACCAGGGATCCCAGAATCCCAGAATTGTTTAGCTTGGAAAAGCCCTTCAAGGTCACAGAGTCCAACCTGTGCCAAATCCCCACCTTGTCCCCAGCCCAGAACACTGCGTGCCACATCCACGCCTTCCTTGGACACCTCCAGGGGTGGGGACTCCAAACCTCCCTGGGCAGCCCCTTCCAATGCCTGACTACCCTTTCCATGGAGAAATTCCTGCTGAAGATGCTTCAGGGAAGACCCAAGTGCGAGACCAACAACTTCAAAACAAAGCCCAAGTGTAAGGGCAGCTTGGGTTAAGGTGGCCTCACCCACAACCTGCAATCACCTGTTCTGTGACACTGGGGACAGTGGAACACCACAGCAGCTTCCTGAGGGTTGTCCCTGAACTTCCATCATGGCTGGACACATCTCAAAAGGATTTGTCCCAGGTCAGATGGGATCTATGCCAGTGTAGCTGACAGATCTCACACAGCTGGATCCCAGGTTTAAGAGATCCCTGGGATCTGTTTGCTCTGGTGTGGTCAGAGACCTGGAGATCCCCTAAAGGTTCTAAAGGTTCAGGGGACAGAGGGCAAGGAAAGAGCCAGAGGAGCCAGGGGACTTTACAAAGTCCTTGTTGTCATTTCAGACCCTGATCGAGCCGCAGGTCAAGTCACAGGAAAGTGGCACAAACTGTGCAGGTCAACAGCACCTTGGACGGAGGGTTGGGAGGCCCTTCCAAGAGTCCCTTTGTCAAACCTCACAACAGCCCTGTGAGGTAGGAAACGCCCCCGACAGGGGCACTGAGGCACAGAGAAATGCAGTGGCTTGGCCAAGGCCTCGGACAAGCCAATGACACGGGCAGGAGTTTTCCTGTTCTTGTTTCCAGCTCGTGGCTCCTTCCCCTTGGACAGCAGAGTGGGAGGGCTCCCGGAGCCACTGCTGGGCTTGGCCCAGGAGCAGGGAACAGGGAATGTTGTGAGGGCTCCCGAGCCCCTCAAAAGCACCCTGGGAAGCAGCTGCCACCAGCACTTGGGGCATTCAGACATTCCCAGACAGTTTCTCCTTCCAGGTGACCCCAGGATTGTCACCGCTTTTCCTTGTGCAATCGGACAGGAGGTCAGGAGGAGCCTGAGAACTTGGATCCTTCATGGAAATGTCCCAGCACTGCGCGGCCCAGTCCAAACTGGGCACCACGTTTCTGTCGTGGCAAACGTCTCCCCGAGACAATGCCCAGCATGGGTGGAGCTGTGGTGGCAGTGGCTGGGAGCTCACCAGGCCTGGAGGAGAAGGAGGAGGTAGCTACAAGGACATCACACTGTCACCAGCATCTTCCATCGGTGGGGATGGTCACTTCCCCTGGGTCACCCCTTCCCAGCCCATGTGCAATGTCAAGAGGAACTAAAGCTGGGAGGGAAATTGGCCAGGAAGCAGTGCCAGGAGCTGTAGTGGGATCTGTCATGGAAACCCCACCTCCAACCACCCCCTGGTTCAGCCATGGTACCGATGTCCCCTCTGCACCCCCACCACTACAGTTTGTGTGCTGAATACAAATTCTGTCTTACAAAAATAGTCCTCTGGTATCAAAAGGGTTACTAAAACGAGAGGAACGGGAGAGCCCTGTGGCCACAGCAGTGCAAATCAGGAGAGCCAGCTCAGGAAGGGTGGGTCAGGTGTCCTGGGATTGTCACTTCTTTGAGGAGAAGGAGGTGGATTGGGCTTTGATGGCTGGGACTGGCCTGGAGCAAGAGGAAGGAGAAAGGAGACAACTGATTTGAGTGAAGACACGAGATATCCACCAGCTCCACCACCACCATCCCCAGCTCAGGAATTCCTCACGGATAAGGCCCCCAAGTCTCGCTGTCAGGAGCGGATCCCTTGAGGCTCCACTGACCCATATCCAGAGGATTCAGCAGTGCAGAAGAGCTGGGAGCAGGAGTGACCTTGTAAAGGACTTGGACTTTATCTCCCAGCTCTGAACTGGAAAACCCACATCCTCCATTCTGTGGGATACAGGTGCCCCAGCCCTTGCTGGGTTCCCAGAGGAACCCTGTCCTGCTCATCCAGGAGCCCCTGGGAAGGTGGATTGATCCCCAGTCCCCCATTTCCCAGCCCAGTGCTTACCCAGAGGCCACCCCACCACAGGGGTCTAAGGTTGGAAGAGACTCACCTTTGAGGTGGCATCGGTCTGCAGGGAGGAAAGATGAGAGAGCATCAGTGTCCATCCCTGCACTCCCTCATCCCCCAGCAGAGCCCCAGCAGCTCCTTCCTGGCTCTGGGCTGGGAGGCCACGGGCGCTCCCAAGGGCGGCAGCTCCCTTATCCCAGCACCTTTCACCACCCAGCCTTGGCCAGACCCGTGGGATCCTTCCAGGTGGAGCCGTGGCTGCAGCCCTTTGGGATGTCCCACCCACGAGACCCCCAGTGCCTCCACCAGCCAGACCCCAACAGGGGGGGACACCCAGCTCCTGCCCCACTCACTTTAACGGCCTCTTGGGGTGGCTCGAGCCACTTGTCCCCGACACCTTGAAGTTGGTAGGAGGGACCATGACCAGCAGGGTCTGTCCATGTGCAGGAGGCAGCTCCTTGGCCAGGAGAGGACTCCCCGGCAGCGGCCGGCGCGGGGGTTGGTGCTTTGGGACCACCTGGGATCACAAAGGGCACAGGGAGAGACAAAATCCTTAGAGGAGCATCCGGGGACCTCCTGCAAACCTCCTCCCCCTGCAGAGCTGAGATGCTTCAAAGCACAGAGCAACACCCAAAAATCCTCAAAACATCCTCAGATCTAACGGGCTTCCTTCAATGGTAGAACAGGTTCAGCCCTCAGGGTGCTGTGACAGCTCCTCAGCAGAGCCCAACCCAAACCCAGCCACAGCCCAGGGCAGTCCCACGAGCCGGGAAGGGGAGCAGAGCCAGGCAGCGGCGCTCACCTGCGGGGTCCTCACGGGGCTGCAGGGAAGAGGTTTCTTCGGAGGTGGGAGCTTGGCCTGGGAGACGCCGGCTTTGGTGGGGACCAGGGGTGATTTGCTGGCTGGGGGAGGGGGCCTGGCGGGTTTGGGGTCCCTGGGGCGGGGGGGGATGGAATGGGGAGCCGGGCGAAGGGGGTGGACGATGTTGATGGGCTGAGAGCCGGGCTGGGCAGCGCCGGATTTGGGGAGGAACGTGGTCCGTGGGCCCTGCTGCGAGGAGAAAAGCAGAACTGTGGGGAACATCCTTGGGTTTGGTTTTCCTGAGTGCTGAAGAGCAGATGTCCCCTCGAGGCCTGGGTTCTGGGGAGCTGCAGGAGGAGCACTGGGACCACTTTCTGGCACCACCATCCCACCCAAAAGCTGAGCATGTTCAGTGGTGAACCTGGCAGTGTTGATGGCTGGATTTGATGATGTTAGGTATGGACATTAGAGGGCATTTCCAACCCTCCTGACCCTGTGATTCTGTGTTTGCTCCTCACTAACCCCATGGGAACACACAGGGATGAGAAAGGTGCTGGAGATCCAGAGCAGGGTCAGCTCTGAATCCACACCAGGTTTCCAGCAGATGGGAGACACCACCAGCTCTGCCCTGCTCCCAGACGCTGTGGCTGTGCTCAAACAACCTGAATTCTTCCTAAATTCAGCCCTGGTGCTTGAAAAGCACCAGTGAAGTTTAAAAGTTAAAAATTCACTGAAGTGTGGTACAGGACAAGTAAAAGAACTTCTGGAAAATGAGGGAATAACCAAATGAAGGAATAACCAAACCTGCAGGAGCCAAGAGCAGTGATCCGAGAAGGAAGAACAGGAGGACACCATAAATCAAACTACAAAGCCAAAGACCAACTTTGTTGGAATTTTGGGCTCATTAACTTCAGAAAAT
>VZRS01009285.1:0-19626 GCA_013398055.1 Ifrita kowaldi
TGGGCGCAGCGGGGCCCGCGCGGCGCCCGGAGCCCGACCCCAAACCCGCCCCGCGCCCTCCTGCGCCGCAAGAAACCACCGCCGGCGGGCCGGTTTTACTGAACAGTTTATTCTGGTTTAAAATAAAAAAAAAACAGAAAGCCTGAGCGGGCGGAGCGGGGCGACGCAGGGTTTGCCCCCGCCCGCGGCTCCCGGCCCGGGTATTTACAGCTGGAACACCTCAGACAGTAAAGAGTTATTGCAACAGGACAGCACTTGCCTCTACGGTCAAAAATCTCAACAGGTGTTCAGAATCATGACTTGTGGATCCCAAAAGGCAGTTGTTAAACATGCAAAAACATTACTAAACAATATTATCTAACTTCTACAGCTGTCAAATACTTGACCTTAATAAGGAAACCAATTACAAAATACTTCCTTGTAGTGCTATACAAAAGTTATAAAATTAAGATTCTATCAACCACTTTTAAATATTCCAATTTTTCAACAGTGCAGTTTTTCACGTCTTTATCACCACGGAACATTTTTAAGTAAAAAAAATAAATCAGCAAATTAATCAAAGTGATGTAATCTTTGGATCCCTTTATTCCTGTGGCCTTCATATACATACACAGACACAAATGACCAGGTTTCTATTTCAGCATATCAGAAAGTTGCAACTAGTTATCCAGAATTGGCAAAAAGTCCATACTGTCATTTGTGACTTCGTGGTCTTAGAACCAGAGTCTCAATGTCTCCAAGCTACGGTCTATCAAAATGCAAACAACTTCAAACACTAAGAATTCTTAAAATTGCTCATGTCTACAGGTATTACAACAAAGTTAACGTTTCAAGAATTGACAAATGGAGACAGACTTTCATCCCAGGCATTCCAGGAGAATCACCAACTCATGTGCCTGGTCCATTACTAAAAAAAGTTAATATTTCTCACTAAGTAAAATTAATTGCAAATCTTGACATATGAAAATTCCTTTTCTCCTTTTTTTTGAAAATATCAACTTAACTTGGTCAAATCCTGCGATATACCAGAAACTACAAAATCAAATTCTTGCAAGAGCAGTGAAGCGTGTATCCAGTTTTGTGTAATGGAAGAACATTTTCAAAACTTCATTATAGTCCAAATATAAAATCAAACATTTAAGCTTGAAAAGCTGCTAAAGAAAAAAACCCCAACTAATTCAGTGTTCTTCAGCATATCAACTTCTGCAATAACAGTATGTTTACCGACTTAAAAATGTTTATTCTTTAAAAAATTAGTTGCTTTTTATACAGCTATACAAAGTTTGTAATGTTTCTTTGGCAATGGGATATAATGGAATTTTACAACTATATAAAAACTTTCCTTTGCCTAAGAAACAGTATTTACTGTGTGTACATATCTGACTGACAAAGCAAGTTTTCTACTGTCCAGCACCCTAGTTGATACAAGAACAACTACCTCAAAA
Source organism: Ifrita kowaldi (assembly GCA_013398055.1). Taxonomy (NCBI): domain Eukaryota; kingdom Metazoa; phylum Chordata; class Aves; order Passeriformes; family Cinclosomatidae; genus Ifrita; species Ifrita kowaldi. Next base: position 1,446 of record VZRS01009285.1, read on the forward strand.
GGGATTTTACAGGATTTCCAAAAAACAACCTTCGGTGGGTCAAAACACTCACAGTATCGACGGCCTTCTGCATACAATTGTCCTTACAACTTGAAGCAACTATCAAATACAGTTTAGTAATAAGAAAAATCCTTTCAGTGATGAAAAAATACTTAAACTCCATCGAAGTACTGCTTATAATTAACTATACATAAGAAATTACTTATCCTTCTGTCTCAAATATATTTAATGCTCACTGTTTTCAAAGATGGCCATTTCTCAAAAGTAACTGCATTACACCCCTTTGAAATTAAATAGTTAAATCCCAGTGCTGGTGACAAGTATACAGCAAATTAACTTCATTCTTTGCAGAGATCAAAACTAATTCTCTGATTCAAGAAGATCTAGATGTTCACCTGGTTTCAGCTTTCTTGTAGACTACGCAGCAACTTTGTTGTCTTTCTAGAAGGAACAAAAGTACAATGTTAAAATTCATGTTGCAAAACAAACCCTACAGACTAATCTGGGCAACAGCCCTGGGAGCAGTTGTGCTGTGCTGGCTGTTGCCCATGTCCTGCAGCAGAAAGGAGACCTCCCAAGGTGATCAGGTTGGCATCCGGCCAAACCCCCTCAGCCTGGCATTGAGTGGAGCAGCTCATCACTCCGACTACAAGCACATCACAAATGCTCAGCCCTTACCACCTCCTACTCGTCTGTAAGGCAGCAAAACTTTTGTTCAGAAATTCAAATTGCTAATCTTCAATCCCTCATTTCCATTCATGTTCAGCTACCCAAGTTTCTTTAGATCACAGGACTAACTACTGCAAACTAATCAAGGAACAGCTGAGGTATCTGTCTCGCAACAGAGAGAAATCTACTATGATTAAACCCTCTTTTTTAACTTAAAAAAATTAAAACTTCTATCAGAAATCAGAGACTCTTGTTTGCAAAACTCTAACTGCTCATGTAGTAAACTACCAGAAGTCGTTGTTCTGTCCCAGTCAGAACTCTAAAAGCCTAGTTTACCTAAACCAATCTGGACAGCTGTCTTTGTTACTGATTCTAACCAGTACAGCAGTCTACAGGCTTTGTGCCAACTCATTCACAAAGAATTCAAAAGTTTGTTGCACACTGAAAGCAAGTTAAATTATTCCCTCTCATTCTTTATATTTTACAATACAGAAAAGTGCTTGCTAGAAATTAGCATGTGTTAGAAATTTACATTTCTAACACTTGCATTCAATCTGTAGAACTTTCTTTTCCCCTTCTTTTTCTTTTACTCCCTAGTATCAGCTATCAAATAGCTACTCAGGGCATGTGACGAAAGGCAACCTTTATTTTTGGTTGCTGTTGATAGTAAATTGATGCTACGTAACTAAAATCTCAGCATTAACGGACTGTCAGTAAAGCAGTTCACAGCCCCTGCAAAATACTATTCAAGAAATTCTAGTTCAACACCAAATCTAAAACCAGGAGATTTTTAACCGCTCACTGGGCCACAGTAACACGAAGCATGCTTTACCCTATATTCAAAGTCAGCGAACTCCCTGCCTCCACGGCCTCCTCTGAATCCACCACGGAAGCCGCGGGGGGCGGTGAAGCCGCCTCTGCCGCCGCCCCGTCCTCTGCCCCCTCGGAAGCTGATGATGCCCCTGCCCCTGTAGCCGCCGCGGCCGCGGTTGGGACGCAGGGGGATGCCGAAGGTCTCGGCGTTCAGCCGCCGCTCCTCGGCCCAGGTGGGTCTCCGCTCCCTGCCGCACAGAATGAACACGGGTTGCTGTGAAACACTTGGGAAGGAAGGGAGAGGCGCCAGAAAGCCCGTGAGATGAAAAATGGTACATTAATCACATTGTAAATCTCCACAGTATCCCTTCTGCAAGAACCTAGGTGTCTGCCACAGTTGACTGGACTCATCAAAAAGGAACATGTTACAGAGTCGTTAATTAGATATTAATAATGCTCTAAGAGTTTGCCATATTGAAGAGCACACTCAGTATCCTCTGCACACAGCATCATTTAAAGCAAGAAACAGTTTACAGTTACAGATGTTATTTTATCTGGCTGCAAGTACAACAACTCCCCCTCCCCCTCCTGCAAGTCAAAATAGGTCAGCAATCCACATCATCGTGTCTAATAAAAAGCCAGCAGCAAAAGATAAGCTTTAATTTTCCTGAAATGCTATCTGCCCGTTCGAACGACACTACTGGCCGAGACAGTTATATAATCTGCTTGGAAACCATTACCAAAGCAGGGTCATAATTGATTTAACTGAAGTGTTAATTTAGGAGCAAAGCAAAACAAACAAACCCCCTACACTTCAGTAAATTGGAAAAGGAGATTCTAGAGCCTGTGCATGAAGGTCTAAAAGCATGGCTCTAAAACCATCTTAAAATATCTTCCTATGAACATATTGCACTTGCCCACAAAGAAATTTTGTGCTTCGTATCCTTGTTTTATTTTTGCCTGCTGCATGTGGAAATAAGCTCTAATCACCTTTGATTCAGAGTCGATTGTAATGAGTAGCACTGACAGTACCTTGTGATATAAACATGCATTAAACAGACTAACAAGCTTCTCCTTGCAGGCCATACCTATTGTCATCACAGGAAATGTTATCAAAGAAGGATTTGGTTTTGTCATAATAACAATTGGGTCCAAGCGGATCTTCCTCATCGGCATTCCCTTCGCTGTTTTGGGTATCAACACCTGAGTCACCTTTGTCTTCTCCATTTACAGGCTTCTCTGGTTTCTCAAGTTTATCTTCTGGAAAATAAAAAGTGAACAGAAGCCTAAAAAAACCAGCACTGTTACCTTATTCCCAGTCAGAGAGAAACTATATTGAATGTTACAAAAAATAACTTAATGTGGAAGTCAAATCATTTGACACGTAAATTAGGATGTTCTGCTGCTGCTGTCTGGAGGTTTCTATGCTTCCTGTGGGTTTAGTTAACAAAAAACCCTGTGGCAGAACGGATTTGATAGCCATCTATTTTCTCCCCTCTTAGCTAGCTCCTTCCCGGGCTTAAGAGCCTCATTCAGTCAATCCCCCTAAAAGCCATCCCATGGTTTTATTCATCCCCGTTGTCCTTCTCCTTTGTCTTCTGGCTTTGCTGTTATCTCCTTTGAGATGTAGGGCCATCAATATGACTTTATGATGTATTTATTTCCTAATAATGCATCAAGTTCAACTTACTGTTTTGTCTAGAACTGAAAACAAAGCTGACAGTTCAACACCAGCAGCTATTACTATTTTCAAACCTCATTCCTAAACGTTTACAGCTTAAATCTCATGATGCTGTGCATAAACTTCAGATAACCAGCCCAACCTTTCCACACCACACACAAGAATTACCACACTCACAAACATTTCTGTAACTATTTATGGTTAGCTTTCCCTTTTCTCCTTATTATTCGGAAAAAAACAGCATCAACAGCAAACCATCAACTCCTTGAAAAATGATCCAGAAAAAACAGGCAAGCATCACAGGACAGATCTTATGGTACTCAACTGGTGGTTCTACTCTACACTGAAATCTGACCATTTATTCCTACCTTTTGTTTCCCACCTTTTAGCCAATCATTCACTGAAATAGGGAACTCACTGTATTAACCTGCAACAATTTTGTCCAAAAATAGTAGCAGCAGTGCAACAAACAGGTGGCTGGTCACAAGAGAATGAGGTAATCAAAACAGAAGCCTGCTAGAAAACAAGTGCTGGCAGCATGGTTTCTAACTACTCCTGTGTTCCTTTGGAAAAGGATAAAAGCAAGGAAATGCTAGAAACTTTCAAACAAACTCTCCTGCATACTACAGTGAAGTTCTGATCCCAAACTCCTTTGCTTTTGGTCTATAATTGACATTATAATTTTGGCCTAGTAATTGAAAACCTAAAACATGGATTTTCTTTTATTGCATCCTTTCCAGAACTTTAAAGTAACAAACATTATTGGGACTTCTAGTCAAGTAATCTGCATTTTTAACAGAGACTTGTTGGAACTTGACAGATGATATTTGCTAGTTAAAATTCGTTAACAACTCAAACACTGGCCCAAGCATTTAATTCACATATGATCCCAGTTTACGTATTAATTGGTTTTTAAATTTATTTTTTAATGACTGCAAACAAGGCTTAATACTATATGCCTTTTAAGAGTAGTTCTCCAAGATAGGATCAAAAGAAACAAGACACAGTTTTTCCATGCTCAAATCTAAAGCAAAAATTGGTTTACCTTTTAATTTAAGTTTATTATGAAATTCTCTATCAATTTCCTCCTTGTTGAATTGCGCATTTGCACTTTCAAAGTCAAAGTCCTTCTCAAACTTCATTGGACCATCCCTCCTAATACCAAATCTTCCTCGGCCCCCTCTGTGACCTCCACGGCCTCTCCGTGCTGCAGGTGCACCTGGAACTGAAAGAGGATAATTCTGTTTGGTTTTGCTTTGTGGATTGGCTTCTTTCTGAGGGTCGTGGAGGGTGTTTGTTGTTTTTTGGTTTGCTTTCTAATTCCTGGGATAACAGGTAGGGACTTCAGAAGTGCAGGAAGAGAACGCATGTTGTTTAAAGTCCCATCAGAGCAGCTTGTAATTTGTAAATTCACTTACAGTAACAATTGCAGTGACACAAAAAGCATAATAGTACTAAATTCATGTGTTAAAAGACTCTCTAGAAGTCATTAAAAACTTTTGGAAGAAGAGTTAAAATATTAATGGCTTTTCAGTCAAATATTTTTCTAGAAAGGCTTTTATTTCATGCTATTATGTTTATAAATCCCTGAATACTCCTTGATTTACATTTTTATTTAAATTGATAGCTTAGTATAAAGCAACAAGAAGAGATTTTTCTCTTTAATGTTGTCTTCATTTGCTTGTATTCTTCTGGCTCAATGCAAAGTTGTTACTCTCTAGAAGCAAAGTGTGAAAGAATTTATGTATTTTAGCAAATTTTAAAAAAACTTATTGGTCTGAAAGCAATGATAGCTATTTCTCAAAATATGATTTACCAATTTGTCGTTTGTTTTCATTTCTGAGTTCATTTTCTGATCTTGAAACCTTGTGTGCTTCAGCTAAAGTTGGAAATAAAAACATGATTTGTTTATCCAATTAGGTATTTTTGATCATACTTCTGTATATCTAGTTCAGATTTTAAAAAAGATCCAAACCTATAAATGCAAACCACATGTTTAAATCGTAAAAGAAAAAAAAAAAAGTAATTTAGAATTTATGTTTAAATTTAAAAAGAAATACGTATCCAATCCGGGTCTCTGCTGGCCAGCCTACCAGTAACAGACAGCAGGAAAATTCCTATGTATTACCCTTTAAAAGAGCACTTTGTACGTGTATGGAAGGAAATAAACTGTACGAAAATTATGCAAAGCTACCTCGTCTGTGTTCTTGGTTCTCTAAGGATTTTTGGCTTGCAGACACCAAAGGTCTGGTTTGTACAGGACTCCTCCTCCCAACTGGTGCTGGAGTGGGCAGGTGGGTTGAAGCTGTTTGTACAGCTTGTTCCATGGTGGGGCTCCTTCTCAAATGGTCCATCTGAGGGCTTGAACGACCTGGGGAAAAAATGAAGCAAAACCGAAGCCCAAAGGGTTATTTCTCATCTACAAAGGTGAGTTACTGGTCTCAACCAGTCTAGACTGACAGGTTTATCTGCCTTAGCAGTCAAGACAGCTGTGTCAAAAAAAAAAAAAAAATCTGCACCCTCAGATCCACCAATTCAGAATGAAGGATATTTAGCAATACCCCTTCCCCCAGTCTAAAAGAAAAAAAATGGGAAGGACACCCAGTCCCCACCAACCCATTAATGATGTGCATTTAGCTGTGGAATGAAAGTTTTGCATTGATTGGAGGTAAAAATGCTCCTTCTGCCTCCCCGGGATGCCAAGTGGGAAGAGGCTGCTCTCAAAGGCAGTTGTGACACTGTTCAGGTACTGCTGCAGGATCCCTGCCCATGCAGGGAAGAGCGGTGGCTGGGGCCGCGCCCCCTGCAGGGAAGCAGCCGTGGAAGCTGCCCCACACAGCACTGCTCACCAGGGGCTGGAGGCAGAAGCATGTTCAGAACAGAGCCATTGATCCAGCCAGACAAGTTTACAACATCAAATAGGTAAATGTACTAAGAAATTAGAGTAAGACTCAAGTCCCAGTAAGTAGAAGAACAAGGTTCTATCCCATAACAAAACTAACAAAAGGAAAACCAAACATAAACCAAAACCACAAAAAACCACGACCTAAACAAAACAAAACAATAAATGCAACCATACCACACTTGCAATCTACAAAGATGAAAAGTATTTTTAAAAGGAAACACACAGAGAAAAAACCTGTTGGTGCCCCAAAGGAAATGTGGCAGAATATATGTTCACCAGGAGCATACATCATACATATCCATTCATGTCCACAAATCATACAGGTTTTAACTACAGAAAATCAAACTACTATTTCAACAGAGAAATGATCGGCATAGTTTTCCCCCCTTGAATTAATCCAACAAAGTAGAACCTATTTTTGGCAACCCACCCAACTAGTCCTACAAATATTCCTAACGGGTATACAAATCTCAACTGGAATTCAGGAAAAAAACCTGTTTGCTTTAAGTGTTTTGCCTTTTAACATCACTGCATACTTTAGAAATAGCATTAGGAATGTATCGCGGCACACACTTTTCCAGCAACTAACAGTGGAAGAGCAGGAAATAATGGGGTTTGGGTTTTTAAGGAGCAATGTTAAAAACATTTGCATGAAGGGTGAGGGTGAAGGTGCTCAATGTTTAGTTTCTTTTTTCTTTGCCATTCAAATATCATCCAGAATCTCCCTTTTTCTAATATTACACAAACTATCCATACAGTTCCTGTTACAATTAAGCTGACTTAGAAGTCATATCACCATCTCTACAGGAAATCAGGTCTGCTGTTAATATAATCTATGTAACTATACATGAACAGAGGAACTAGTTAGGAATAAAGATTTTAAAATTGTAAACTGAAGGACTTCACATTTCAATCAGCATGAAGTATCTTCAGTTCTCTCATGTTATCAATAAAACTAGATACTGAATTTCCACATGCACCTATTTGCTAACATTATTTCACTTAATTAAAGTCCTACTTCTCAGTACAGATGCTTTAAGGGTAACAACAAATGTGTTACTACCTACAGCACTCCAAGACATAGAGAAAACACGTTTAAAGAGCAAACACAAAGCCTCTCAGGGTTTCCTGGGTTTAATACCAAGTGTTTTCATGAGAGAATTCAGCTCTTTTGTTGGCATTTCTGGTGACCACCAAAGTCACAGGGGCACACAACTGGTCAAAAAAAGATCAAAGTTACTAAAAAAGATTTTACCTTGAGACATCTGTGTTTTTAGTGATCTTGCATCTGTTGTAAATGCAGAACCAACTGCAGTGCTTTGGGACATGCTAGCACTGGCCGATGAGTCTGTTCCAAAAGATGTTAAAGAACCTCCTGCTTTGAAAGAAATAATATAGTTGTAAAATCTGGTTTAGACTTTTTTTTTCTAACTATTTTCATTAGGCAGTTATTCTAGAGTACACGTAAGTCTGCCCTTCCCATACATTTTTAGTTTAAACTAACATATGTATGAACATAAGTTGGTAAGACTAATATCTTTTAATCTAAAATGAAAAACTAAAAACTAAAATGAAAAATAAGAGCACTTCTACCTTCAGCATCACAAGTATTAACAAAATACAGTCATCTTATGGAGCCATACATGTAACTGGTACATATTTCCATTCAAGATCCTTTCAGCAAAAATATGACTACCACATCCTATTAATTGATATCAACTTACAGCCAATTCTACAGCCTTTCTTTTGCATGGCTAATATTTTCATTACCAGGAGTAACACTGCTGCCATAACAGTTACGAGACCGTAAGTTCCCATGAGAAAAACCAAACTGTGAAATAAACTCTCAGGGAGGAAGGAAAGCTGGTTGGTGAGTCTCAGAAAGAATGTGAAGTATAAGGAGCAACCAGCCTATGCAGCCCACAAATACTTCAAGCATGTATTTCCCACCTAGCCAACACCCCACGAACAGCTGGAGGACTGTGCTGGCACACGGTTGCTGAATAATCCAAATCCTTAGTTAAGGCACACAGCACCTGGTCAGCCCAACAGAACAGCTATGGGGCTTCTCTGGGATGGCTGCCTCTACCACTAGTGAAATATAATGAACACACATCCCTCTGAGATAGGTGTTTAGTTCTCAATCATAATTAGTTTGATTTAAGATGCAAAGACTATGAAAAACTTTTTACTTCTGAGCTGAACTGCAGGACTAACACAGAAGGGAGACTTTGAATCTGCCTTAGGATAAGACACTAACGAAATTCTAAGCAGTGATTACTGTCTGTGCACACACACAGCTTCACTCACAGGAAAACACTGGATAATCAGAGTGAACCTACCAACTCCAACAGCGCCGAACTGCTGTCCCACCAGAGGGCTCGGGCTGAACTGACTGTACGCAGGCATCCTGCCAAAAGGACCATAGGACCCCACAGACTGAAATGAAGATGTAGTCGAAGATCCTAGTGAAGACTAAAGACAAAACACACAACACACTAGCAAAAACTGTATTTACACAAAAATTAGGAAATAGTTCTGTAAGGCAAGAAATGTTGAAAGTCTAAAATAAACATTTTCACAAGTATGCACAGCTTAGAAAGCACTTTTACTGTTCCACCATCACAGACCTGTAGAAACAGTACCACAAAATTTTGCAATCTTTTCCCTATAACCTCAGACACTGGACTCTCTTGTCAAACACACACATATAAGCTTTGCTGGCAAATCTGGAAAGTGTCCTTTTTCCTTGAAGTTTCAAACCCCACAGGTACAGGAAGACACCCAAACATACTGGAAGAGGCTGGGGTTATCACTATTATTGGGATTCACAGTAATGTAACTTTACCACTCTTGACTACAACTGACAGAAGGAGTTGCACCAAATTTAACAAAAGTCCTTGGAGAATTGCAAGGGCAATTCATAAGGAAGTATCAAGAATTTTATCCTACAGAATAGATAAAGCAGTAGAATCATATTACATAGAACTATCAACCTCCATTTGAAGCAGGAGTTTTCCTCTTGCTCTCAGGGATGATTTTAAGATACCCCATCAGCACAACCCAAAAGCCAAAAAATTTCTGAGAAAACTATTTCTGTCAGTCCGTTTACTACAAAATGACAGACTAATTAAATCTGAAGGCTTTAAGTTGCTTTCCCTTCAGAAACCAAGTATTCACTTTTCAAATAGCTGTCTTATAGTATGAAGCCTACTTAAAAACACATTGCTAGATGAAACACTTTAAAGTCACAGTTAGCAAAAAATGTTGGACATTGGAACAAAAATAAAACAAACAAGCAAAAAAAACCCCACTAATAATCCTGAGATATTTCAGCATATATTCCGTTTGATTTATACCAAGTCTGATCTTCCCAAGAACTATCTGTCCTCCTAAGCCGAGCCCCTTTCAAAAAAGGCATCAAGAACTACAAAACGTTGTTAGTTGTTTTTGAAAAAACAGCAGCTCTGGTACATAGTGCACTGTGCTAGAGTTAGATTTCAACTTTCGTTTTCACTGTTAAAGACCATGAAAGGAGAAAAATCTTCCAGAGTTCTTTACATTGGGTTGTGAACTTTAGTGATAAACATTTTAATTTTTAAATGCTCAGCTAGAGACCACTTAAGATAGCAAATTACCTCTTCAGCAACAATAATTTAAAACTCTGTTTTGACTTACCTGAACAATAGCAGGGTCCTGTGGCAAGGAGCACTGAGGTTTTGGAGGCTCACAGACAGTCAGGTCTTTAATGTCACTGCCACGGAATATAATGTATTCGAATACTTCATCGCGAGGTGGGATGGGTCTATCCGTTGGTCTGTCTTCTGTACCAAAGGAACGAACTGCAAAGTTGGGAAGGCAGAAAAAGAATGAAACATCCCACATTCAACAAAAGGGTTTCAAATACACTGCAGAGACCAACAGCTTTAAATAAAAGAGTAAAATTTCATTGAGAAAAAACCCTTATTAAATAGGCATCATATTCTTTATCATTATCGACTCTCCTCAGATAAACAAGTAATTTTATGTTAAAAATCTGAGTTAAAAACCAAGCTGAAAGACTGAGACATCACATATGCTATCAATTACATGTTGAATGTTTTCAATTGTTTTGTGAAGGTAAGGGGAAACAGCAATGCAGGTTTTTTTGGCTGGCAAGTCAATTCTATAAATCAAGGAATACATTAGTTTACATATTTCATATTCTGTACTTGCAAAACAGGAAAAAATATGCTAATACTACTAGAATCAAGAATATTAAAAATTATCAAATGTGAATTTCTTAACAGATTCAAGATTTGACAAAACAAGAGGAATTCTGTGGTATATATATGTACAATTTTCACTACGCAAAATGGATTCTTCTTGCTGGTGTAAGGTTCATATGATGTCATATGATCTCTGTCAAATTAAGCAAACTCACTGGGGCCTAACTATCTTCCTAGTGTGCACCATACCAAGACATTGAATTACTTGTATAAATTCCAACAGCTTTCTGACTGCACAGCAATGAAGGTTATCAAGCTCTTCCTTTTGCACTACACATAATCACTACCACTGTACATGGATACCATCACTTTGCAGTCACTGCCCTCTCAGAAACTTTTCCCTACCTTTAGACTGCCAGCCCTGGGTGAGTATCAAGTGAAACAAACAAATAACTGAAGAAGAGATTTTTCTCCAAGGGCTAGTTTTGTAAGCAAAAACTAAACAATGGATTGAAACCAGAGAGGGAAAAAAAACGAAACCCCCAAAATCATGGCAGTCACATTCAGTCACAATCTCATCGACTTGTGCCAGCTTTAACAATCCCTCATGACTGTTTTTGCTCCAGCCTCTTAGAAGGTGTTTGTTTGCTTTGCAAAGTACAGGTTATGCTGAGAAAAATCTGTATTATGCTTTAATTTACCAGAATTAGATTTCCCTCCACTTTCAGATGCATCAACATTTTGGAGACATCATTAGGCACTTATTTGCAGCCATAGAATCATTAGTCAAGAAAAGCAGTTTCCTGTAGAGATGTATAAAGTGATACTGAGTCATTTCTCAGGCTGCACCAGCCATCTTCCATCACTGTTGCTTCTAGTAATACTGCATAAACAGAGCTTAACAGTCAGGTATTAAAATCTTTTTAAGAAGCATAATTCAGGGGTAAAGAGATCATGTCCACACTACAAAGAAAAATAACATTAAGTGGTTACAATTATTTTGTTCATGTATCATCTAGTGAGCTGACTTTCATTATCTTTTCTGTTTCTGTGCATCTGAAAGTCTGCTCTGAATGGTACTACGAAGTGTGAGCAGTGCAAAAAGGCACACACTGTTCAGTTAATGCCAGTCCTTGCTAGAAGAAGAATCTGTCTTCTTTTCCTCTACAGAAAAAAAAAGTGTCTGAAGCTTAAGAATTCCCAGAAATTAACTCAAAGTAATGCACAGTAGCCTAATAACATTATCAATTGGTCATGTGCATTCCTGTAATTCATTCCATTGCTTTTTATTCACCAGGCTTTTCTATTTCACTATCTTGACTGCAGATCTACCCTCACTTTCTGGTCATCTTATATTCTCTTCATCAGATAACGAATAAATTATCTTGGACTTCCATTCCATCATTTGACCTGCTGTCTTGGTAAGTAAAACCACAGTGGATTTTGTACGGCTTCTCTCAGTCCCACATTGAAATGGTTTCTTTAGTAGACATTTTGTCTACAAAGGTGCACAAAAATGGCCAGAGTGTGATCAGTAAGTTACCAAAGGATTTTACTTTCTAGCTAAAGTGAAGAAACTACTCTGTAGCAACACCACAGAAGAAGGGTAGTAAGTTAGCAGTTTGCATCTTGCCTTTACATGGAAATAAAAAACTGATTAACTATTGAAGAAATATGCTTTGAAAGTATTTCTCTTAAGTCAAAGCTACATTGCGCAGGTAAGTATTTTAACATTAATACTAATGTCCCATGACACATATAGGAACAGTTCTAACACCTGGCAATTACCTTTCTCCATTCTAAACCAATCAAAAAAAAAAAAAANGTGAGCCACCAAACTTTCATCTACTGACATGCTGAAAGAAGTAAAGGGATTTCAGTGTCTGTTAAAAAACAATGTCTTTCTCCACACCATAGAATTACCATAACATCAAAAGGAAGTATTTTCAATGCCAAAATTTAGAATTCATCTTTAAGAGATTCAGCTGTCTATGCAGCTAGCTCAACACACTGTTATGGTTGCCAATGGTTTAGCAATAAAACACATCAAGACTTGCTAATAAAAGTTTGACTCTTTTACTTTACTTCTCCCCTGCCCCAAATCAAACAGGTTTTATCACAACCTTCTGCAAATATAAACACAATTTCATCCAATGAAGATTTGCTCTGCAGGAGAGGGGTAAACAAACTCCCCTGATTTGCAGTTCAGACCCACCCTCATACTAGAAGCAACCAAAATAACCACCCCCAGTCCAATTTCCTTTTAAAGCAGGAACCAGAACTGCATGTGTGGTGATCGTAGGAAGGGCTTAATGTGTCCACCCCAGTCAGGTCCTTCAGAGTAGTGTTAAGGAGTTGAAAGTTACTTGTTGTATTTCACAAAGGCATACCTATCTTTACAGTTTCTGCTTTCCTCACTTAGATTAGGATTTAACACAACCTGAGCTCATTAAAGTAAGAAGTCTAATATTAGAAGTGGCCAATATAACAAGATTTTAGAAAGAAATAGCTTTTACCATGTTTTCTCACAATCAGAAATACTAAGTTGCCAGAGTATCAAAAGCATAAGATATTGGAGCAGCAGCAGGCTTAGAGCTCTATCCAGCTCTGTCTCTTGAGGAATTTCCTCAGACTACCTCCTGCCTCCAGAACAAGGTGCATATACGGCAAAATACTGAAGAGTGAGAGGAGATGAAAATAAGAACATGAAAGACAATCTTACAACTGTGGTAAATCTAATTAATCTTACCTTGTCGATTTCAGGATTGGTTTTTTCTTTTGTTTTTGAAAGAACTAAACAGGCTTAAGGACTTGCAAACAAAAAGACAAGCGGTACATGCTAAAAGCAAACTTATGTTTTGTTAGTGTAAATACACACAATTAAGTACCTAGCTAAAATAACTAACTCTGTTGAGCATATCCATGTATATACTTGTGCCCAAGTAGTTCCACCAATTTGATATTAAAGTGCCGTGAGTAAATTTTTGTACAAATTTTGACTGTGATATTACTACTATACGGTATTTTAATGTATATTACCATATTATACTACTGTAGCATTCAATGGCAACACTGCAACTTTCCCTGTGAGTTAATAGATATGATTACTTGTTGATTAACACAGGGAATTGAAGCAGAATGTTAATCAGAAGTGAAGCTATTTACTCTGCTAGCAAGAGGACTCTGTTACCCTACAACGTGAATTACTGCAAACAGGTAGTTCAGTCTGTGTGCACAGCACTGACATTCTCTCCTCACTCCCTGAGGAGCAAACGTACATGGAAACCAGCTCTTCCCTGCTCCTAAGGCACCCAGGAGGAGCATGACGACTAAAATGAGACCACCACAGGTGAACAAGTCATTTCAACTACCACCTCTCTCCAAACATCACAACCCTTTCACTGCAAACATGCTTTGATGCCTGCACACCACACTGAGCTCATTTCTCCAGAACAATTAATTCAGCCTTACTCGCAGGGGTGGTGACTTTGCAAGGAGACGGATGAGGGCAGTAGCCAGGAGTGGGCTTTGACAAGAGTGACAATAGTAGCTGTGACATACTACGCACAAGTTTGGTTTGGCACACAGGCCCTAACCCTCAAGACAGGCAAGGAGCATGTTACTTAACTGACTAAAAAAATACATTCATAAAAACTTGATAAAAATTTAACCCTTCCCTCTCCTGCTCCCACCTCTGAATGAGTTCAAGTCTTCGCAAGAATTTAACTTTCCTTTGTCTACATTTCGGAGTCTTTCACCTGCAACTAATGTTCTGGAGAAGTCTAAAAAGGAAGTTTTCCTTTTGATGTGTCAATATACCATGGACAACACTATCACAGATGGTTGAAAATGCCAGAAGTTTAACTACTTCTTAAAATTACCAAAAGCTGTTTCATTAATATCTATCAACTATAATGGTTCCAAATGCAACTCTCAATGGTCCAAGAGCTGCTAAGTGAGAACTGATGCAGTATAGCAGAGACAATATTTATTTTTGTTTCTTACACTCACATAAGGATTCCCTGCTGTTGAAGGAACAAAGCTTTTTCTGACCCAACATGGTTATTCTTACACAGCTTATCTGCCTTAAAAATAACTCTCTAAATCAGTGCCTTGAAATAGAAAAGCATTATATATTACTAATATGAAAGATCACATCTCCTTTTGAATGCCACAACATTTAAGATCAAGCACTCTGATCATTCTGTAAATGCCCCAGGTAGGGCAGCAATTGTTTTCCATCAGGAAAACTAACCATGGCTTGAAAACTCTTCTTAAATTGCTAGGGCTTAATGAAGTTTTAAAAATTAATACTGATTTTTTTTAAAAAGTAAGTATTAATTAGAACTATGAACTAAAAGGACATTTCAAGTTAATTTAAATTGAGGCTTGACAACAGGAGTGAGTGGTTTTTGGTTCCAGACACTGTCTCTGAAAAGCTGTCAATCCAAAGAAAACATATGCACCAATAACATTTAAGAACCTCAGATGTTTGCATACTGTTTGGAATCCACTATAGATGAGTGTTTTCCCTGTTATTTAAATAACTATATACTTACACACTTGGTGAAAGGATGCATCGTGTCCCCTTATCAGACTCCAGCTTAGGTTAAAAATGTTATGCTCAATATTTAACAGCTCCTATCTTTCTCTAATTCATGAGATAGAGGCCACAAGTTTTGCTTAGTAAAAAGATCACAACATTGTAAACAAAATGCTGATTAGAGACCTAGAGCAGATTGCCCTCAGTAAGGGAGGACTACAGTCTGTGCTGGCAACCCAAAGTCTGAAACCCTAGACAATTTAAGACAAATGAAGGCATTCCACAAATACAAATTCATGAGATTAATCTCTGACTTTGGTTTAGTCCACACAAATCCTACTGTTGGGCAAATCTGTAGTTATTCACGAACAGACTCTACGTCTACTTTTCCACTTTATGTCACCGTTTCAGTAACTTCAGTTGGAATGTGAATAATGATAAGCTGCCCTGCATTCAATTCAGGGAACAGTCATGTCACACAGACTACACAGCTGAGCAACTGAAAGCATCAAGTCTTTTGGGGTTTTTTTTGTCTCTTTCTGGCAAAAAAATTGACATTTGTAGTCCAGAGTCACACTAAACAGTTCTTGCTTGACTTCTGCACTCAGCATAGGAAGAAGAGGTAACTATTACCTGATCGACATATTTACAGCTAGAGTACAAGTTCTGCTTCTTTCATATACGGACCTGGTCAATAATTAAGCACACTTGCCACCTTACATATACACTGTCATATACACCCAATGGCCTAAGCCTTCAGAAATTTGAATACTCTCGAGAGGAGCATTCTGTTCATGAGCACAGAGAACTGCTCTACAGTCTAATATGGTTGTTATCAGCTCCAGATTAATCTCAAGATTTTTGGTTCCATGCGGCCTAGAAATACTGGTTTATTCTCTTCTGAATCATAACACCGAATTACAAAACACACATTCTTCAGCTAACTCAGCCAAGTTTTATTAAAGCAAATTCAATGGTTTAGATTTACATTTCTGATGAGAGCTATGAGAAGAGAGTAGATTCGACTTGTAACTGTAGTTTGATCTGTCTTAAATATGTACACTTTGGCAGATACACCACAACATGACTTAACCACTCTTGAGAAGGTGTGCAAAATTGGCTTGGTCAGCACTAAATCAGTCTAATTTTGGACAAGACTATCACAAGGTCCTCAAGGACAGGATTCTTCTTCTATGTGCTTTTGCACAAACCTTAACAATCACAGCATGCAACTGGAATTTCTGAACATTTATTTTTAATCACAGTATCCAGCTTTAACTTGTATAAACCAAAACCAGCTGTCCTTTTAAAGTAGATAATGCAACTCCAGCAAGGCAATTTAACCTAAAGGCAACTTTAGAAATAAGTAAAAAACACATAATGAAAGTTAACTGCCCCATAAACGAACTGTGCAAGCCTGGGACCAAACCCACTGCAAGGTGTTTCAAAGCCCATGTATCAGAATTTACAAAACAGAGTAATCTATTTCTTAAACAATAATGGGGGAGGGGGAGGGGAGAAGGGAGGGGGTTGTTTGCGAGGAGGGAAGGCCTTAAAGTGTCACAGCACACAAACAAGAATTACCACAAAGGCCAGTGAAAGCAAACGCACTCATGGTATCCACCAGCACCCACCGCAGCTGTGCAGAACAGAACAGACCGTCGTTAAGCCTTTCGTATCAGCCAGGAATCGAGCTCTTGAATCCTCTCTGTTCCAAATATTTCATTTACACAAGGAGCAATTTTTCCTCTTACCTAATGGCTGGATAGACTCTCTGCTTTTACATATGAATTTAGATTACTTAGCAAGACTTCACAGATGTAAGAAGTGTAAAGCAAAAAAATGCTGAGTTTTGCAGGATCTTTTATAGAGAGGTTATTAAAAGTTCTGACTTAATGTTTTACGTTGAGAATGCATTATCATGAGAAACACTTCATGGGAAACACTGAAGCCCTTCGGATGCCCAGCTTCAAAGAATCTCTTTTTTTTCCCCCAACTCTCCTCTCAAGTAAACATGTCTTTCTTACTTTCTTATACATTCACGCAGAAGCCTCTCTCTCTCGATATATAAATGTATATAAATGTATGTATCTTCTGGCCGACAACATTCTCATACCATTTCGAACTACACTGTGCCATATACCTCCAAAATTAACAGCTCGCGTTCAGCTTTTGTCGGTAATCCAGCACTCAGGATTCCCTTCAGACCCGAGCTGTCTGCCGTCCTAGGATGCAGAGCAATCCAGTCATACACGGCCCTATACCCTGTAGGTCTGGAATTCTTACGATGCAAAGAAAATCTCTTTCTAGTCTCCCCCTCCTACTCCCTTTCACGCACTAACTCTGGACCGCTTCCACCGCCACGGGCTTCATACTTGCACTCTACTCGGAACACCTCGGAGCAGCCCCCGGCCCGGTACCTGCTCGTGGCTCCTTGCCGCGAGGGTCCCTCCCCGGAGCAGCGGGAGCAGGGGGGAGCGGGGCCTCGCAGCGCTGTCGCGCCGCCGCTCTCACGGCCAGACCCTCTCTCGCTTCCACCTCCCCCGCAGCCGCCCCGTCGGGAGAACGGCGGGACGAGGCGGGCTATGATCGAGCTCGGCCGTGCCCGCAGAGGCTGCAGGCCGCCCGCCGGGCCTCCTCAGAGCCCGGACAGCGCCGCGGCTCCAGGTCCTCGCTCGATCCCGTCCCGCGGCCCCGCTCCCCTCCCGCCCCTCGCCGAGCGCCGCCGGGCCCGCTCCTCCTTACCCTTGGCCAGCGCCACCGTGGAGTTCTCGGTGTCGATGGTGTACAGGATCCCCTCATAGCGGATCTCGGCCTTGGAGATGAGGCTGATCTTGCTCCCGATGTAGGGCGTCCCCCCGCTCATGGCGCTGTTTCTCGGTCAGGGACACCCCTTCGCCGCTGCCGAGGGCTCCTCAAGCCAGGCACAAGCAGCCAAGCAAGCCCGACCCTGAGTCGTAGTAGGCGCTGTCCTCCTGCCGCCCCGAGCCGCCGCTCCCCACACAGCTGAGCCCTCGGCACAGCCCTCGGCGGAGCGCTCAACACGACCCGCGCCCCGCGGCTCCCAACATGGCCGCCGCCTTCATCTTCCCTCACAGCGCCCCCCCGCCCGGCCCGCCAGGTGTATGCCGGGAGCGCGGCCGCTCTCGCGAGAGCTGCGGGAGGGGACGCTGAGTCGGGGGGGCGGGAAAGTCGTTGAGTGCCGTTGGGGTCCCGCGCGCAGCAGCGGGAGCGGAGCTCGGAGCTTCGGCCCCGCTCGGCTCTGCCCGGCCCCGCTCGGCTCTGCCCGGTCCCGCCCGGTTCTGCCCGGCCCCGCTCGGCTCTCCCCGGCACCGCCCGGCCCCGCCCGGTTCTGCCCGGCA
>VZRS01009285.1:25713-87680 GCA_013398055.1 Ifrita kowaldi
GCCCAAGCCCGCGGTCACCGCCAAGGCGGGCGCTGCTCTGCCAGCCGCCCCCCAGGCCGTGTCGCCGCGGCCGGCGCTGGGCGCTGCCCCCCGGATCGTGGCCCCGCAGCTGATCGTGCGGCCGCCGCCGCAGACCACCATCCAGCTGCCCCCCGGCTTCACCATCCCGCCCGGTAAGTGGTGCGCAGCGCTCCCGGCATCGCCGCTCGCTCTAACGTTCTTCTCTTGGACGAGGGCTTTCCTTTCCTTTCCCCAAAGCCGTCATGTCCCCGCTCCTCGATGTGCTGGAAACCAAAGAAGAGGCACCTGTCTGAGGGCACCGTCTGACGAGCAGGCTGCCGCTAATTAGGGTGTAACTGGTATGGCTAATGCAGAGTAATTGCAGCTGTTGTTGGGTGAGTTACTGGTTTTGTCCTGGGGAGAGCGGCAGTCACGGTGAGTTACTCTGTGATGGTGTAGTTGGATACCGGATAAAAAGCTGGAGTGGTAGCTAAGGATAACTTTAGCTTCTTTAGGCCTTTAGCTTCTGCTTTACACTTGATAGTCCTGGAAAGTTTTCCTGCTTGAAAGAATATCTTCTGCTGTGAACCAGGTGGTAAATGTGTGTAATCTAAAATTTGTAATTTCAGTAATTGTGATGATGTCGTTGTTATGTGAGGGTAGTCTTCACATGACCAGATTTTCTTTCCAACTCTGAAGCAACTGTTATGTCCTCTTTATACTCCTCTAGGTTCCTTAACTTTAATTACTAAAAACTTAAGTTCAGCAAAGTTGCTAGCTAACCAAACCAGCATCCCTTCATACTCAGGATTCCTACTCTTAACCTGTATATTATTTCATATGAAGGGTACTGTGGTCCCCTACTTAGATTTTCATGTTGCAAAAACTTGGGTATCTTCGTATCTTCTTGATTTAGGAGTTGATTTAACATTTAAGCTAATTCTTTTTTTTCCTGTTAATATCAATAGCATGTTAAAATGTGGACCTATTGATGTAGTCTGAAATAACTTAGTTCTTCCAACTTATTTCTTAAAATATTTGATATTTATTAGCTAAGTAGAGCAGTAGTGTGATAGCGTAGAAGCTTGCTTCTAAGTGGACTTTCAGAAGTTGTGTATTTGGCCTCAGTTTATGAAAAATCCTCCAGTCTGATGCTCCAAACATAGAAATCTTGGTTTCAGGAAGACCCAACTAACTTGAAGCACATAAGTTGCTGTTCAGATTGCTTTAGTGCCTTTAGCCTTTGACTCCCTTTGTTAATCTGTTGAAGATAACTATATGCACATGATAATGTGCACTGTAACTTTGCACACAGTTTCTGAAGTTCATTGTGTCGATTATTTCATCTGTTACTTACTTTCAAACAGAACAGGGAAAATGAGGCTTTGAAAAGAGTCTGATCCAGGATTTAGAAAATGTTTTGGAAATAACACACTAGAAAGTTTTAATTAGAATTCGATTTTATTACAAGATAGTTGGAAATCCATTAAATTTGCATAAACATGAAGATAGTATGTTCTAAAAGTATGTTCTAAAAGGAAGTTATTCAGAAAATACAGTGTTATTTTTGAGTTTTTAGCTTGGTGGGTCATTTATAATTAATCTGAAACTCCCATATAACAAACTTCTATATAAAACAGAAGTTTAGTATCAGTTTTTGAGAACAGGTTATTTTAGCAAATAATACTCATAAGTTGTTTATTTAATCTTTATGTGACTGATAGGAAGGTAAAATTAATGTCATCCTTTAACTGGAGTCTAACTTGTATCAGCTGCTCAGTAGCAGAAATTTGTAGTCCTCCAGATTGAATTAAAGTATAATGTTAACACATGAGCATTTATTCATTTATAGTAGTAATTGTGTCTGCAACTTTGATTGAGGCTGTGTGGCACGTGTTGCAATTCATTTGTCCTTTCCACTCAGTTTTTCTCTATTCAGAACTAGGTTTAGAAAATGGGAAGATAAATTAAGAACGCACCTGCGAATCTGTATAATGCAAATAGAACATGCATTTTTTAAACGTGTGGTAGGCATTATCCTATGAGGATTTTTATATAAGGTTCACAGTATAGTCAGAGAAGTGATAACCTGTTTGGCCAGTTGGCATATTGGGGTGTCCAGATGGTTTAGGAATGGCATATACCAAATATATCATCTGCTTGCAGGATTTTCTGCAAATATGAACTGTGAAGCTTAGTGCTTAAATGGCAAATGGACCTTAAAAGTTACTTTTTAGATCAGTTTTTAATGAGTTTCTTTCAACTTTTTAATTTTTAAATTACTCTTGGCTTTGAAAGAGAGTTATTATTATGGCTTTTGAATGTGGTTCTTGCTGTAGCTCTCTATGCCTGTTACCTTAAATCTCAATTTCCGCAAATCTTTAGTTTATAGCGGCAGAAATTTGCCTTCTGTTTGTGTTTATAGCAGGAATGGTTGGCTGGGAGCACCCAGCTCTGTGGGTGAGGGCTTTTATGTGTACTGCAGTTCTCTCGCGAGTTCATCCCACGATTGGGATTTGTTTTTCCGTGTCAGGCTGAAAGAAAGACTTTCTTGCTATAGGATTCTGAAATTTTTTATAATAGTGTTTGAATTTCTTTATCCTCAGGGTATGTTGCAAACTGTGTCTCTTTAGGAAGGTGTTGGGTTTTTTCCCCTGGAAGTTAACAATTAGAATTGAATGTAAGCTTTTACCTTTAGAATTGGATATAAGATTTTACCTTCTTCCTTTTCCTTTGAAAAGTTAAAAAAGTATGTGAAGCAATTTGCACATAGAGATAAGTTGCAGAAACAGTGTCTACTGACTCTGTTATCAGCAGAATAAAATGACTTCTTAGGTTTTTAGTTTTTGGTTCTCTAGTAGTTGCAGTCAAGATGTTTTTCTGTTTATTTGACCTGTTGTATCCTATCTAGGTTAAATTATTAAAATGTATTCTGGAACTGACTTGGAAATTCTTTTTAAATAATCTGTCTGGAGAACTGCTTGTTAGTTCTGAGTGAATTATAGGAAGAACATTACATGCTTTGCAGAGGCCATGAATTAAGTGTGAAACTCCAGGATCCATGGACCAACTCAGCCATTGTCTCCCCTTTTCCGAACTGCTGACTACAAAATTTAGGGCACAGCTTGATGGCAATGCCTCTGTTGTGTAGAAGGCCTCTATTTGTGAGGTGTTTTACAAGATAATAATCTGAAAAAATTATCATTTACTTCCGGAAAATGTTAGAAAACACTTGCCAATTTTCTGAAATTGCTGCACTGTATCATTGTGTACTGAGGAGTTGTGTTGGTTCTCTGAGGCTGACAGTGTTTGTTGATATGTTTAAACCACAGGTAGTGCCTCCCAAAGTGGTGATGGTGGGTACCAAATAGATTAATCTGTTAATGCTCAACGTTAAGTAAATCTCAAATACTGTATGCTCAGAAGTGTGTCTGGCCTAATATTTGCATGTACTCATAAGCTGTTGTTTAGTAAAGCTCTCGGGTCATTGTCCCTGGTATGCACATACTGAATTCTGTTCCCAGCAGCTGCATTGTCCTTAGAGTTTACTTTTAATGAATATTTGTTTCTAATTTTGTTCTCCTGACCCTAACTAGACTGCTAGAAGTCACTGTCCCCCAAACACTCAAGTGGCTGCTTTTTTCATCACTACTTGCCATAAACTGCAGTTATTTAAATTCCAAACTGAATTGGATCTGCTAGTGGGGTATCCTTTTCTTCTTTGAAATAAAATTTTGTGTTACATGAGAATCAAAAACGATGCACTGTAGAGAATAATGTACAGTGTTATACATTAATTTTACTCTGTATTCTGTGGTTAGATAGTTCTTTATACGTTATTCTTGCTGTTATTTTCTGTGCAGTGACTGTTCCCTTGCCTCACTAGGGATGGTCCTGGTGCGCACAGACGCTGGACAGCTCGTGATGGTGCCCCAGCAGGCTCTGGCACAGGCTCAAATGCAGGCTCAGGTGCAGACACAGGGACAGGGTCCTGCCAACCTGTCACCCAGGCTTTCTGTGCCCACAACTGGCCCTGTTTTTCGCCTGTCAACAGCTCAGGTATGTCCGGCTTGATTTCACTTTGGTGCATTATGTCTTACACACTATAACCTCATATGTTTCTGCAACTGTGCTTTCCTCCCCTTTTTGTTCTGCAAACAGGAAATACTTATTCAGATGTAGTTTATTTTGTGAGACCTAGGTGTTTGGTTTTTTTTTTTTTAAGGAAAAAGTCTGCCTTAGAGAGTCTCTTAAGACTGTTCAGACTGAGAGATGATTGGAGGCTACAAAGCTCAGTCTTAGTATGGACTGTGTATCACTGGTTTAATAAGTGCCCCTTGCTGCTCTGAATTAGAAGCACTGTGATATCCCAGCATGCTGAATCCCAGGATAGCTAATTTCACTGAACATGAGAAAAGAGAGAGGCAATCACATTCTATCCAAGGATTTGCAATAATTTTAAAATAACTTTTTAGATATACTTTATTCTAAAGAAAAATTTGATTCTTCTAATTTGCCTCTGTGTGTGATCTTTCTACACTGAAAGTTTTGTCTGTTGTGAGTACATTTCCCTTTTTCTAGGGATTGACAGGATAGAGTGCTTTCCTGTCCCAAACTCATCAGTGGCGTGTGTTGATTTCAGCTTGGAGCTGATTTATTTTCTAGAGTGAGTGTCGGAGCAGGGGTTTGCCTTTTTTTTTTTTTNTTTTTTTTTTTTTTTTTTTTTAATTTCTTTGAAGGCTGCATTGGTTTAAAAGTTTGTAGAGGGGCAGTTTGACTTGGGGCCATTTAGGGCTAGAACTGAGCTATTTTATTAAAATGTGGAGGCAAACATCTTTGGCTGTTAGTGCAGGGCTGCTGTGCCACAGTAATAATAGGCAGAGTTTAAGGTAGTTTTGCCTAAGGTCTGTGTTTGCAGAAGTGATAAGTAATTCTGTGTTAAAGATGAAAAAGCCTTTGCAACTTTTTAGTCGTTGTAGAAGTTGCTTGAAATAGTTTCAACAGGTATTTCCCAATATTTAACATTTGATTACTGTCCCATTATATGCTTTATGTATCACATCGTATTTGTAGTCTAAAAGATTTTTAAGTTTAATTCAAAACTGAAAACAATAAAAGGAAGCTGGAATAAATTCGCAGAGTTGAAAATAGTAAAACAAGGCAATCTATAAACCACGGAGTAGCCAACTGGAGTGTAAGTTTTAGAAGTGAGTGTCACTAGGAAGACTGTAGCTCAGTGGAATGTATCTCAGGAAAGACATAAATGAGAGCCTGGGAACACTTGGAAAAACTTTATGCTCTCAAAAAAGATGTAAGTGCAGTTTTGGATGAAATTTCTTAAAGACCTCTTTGCAGAAAAGGCAGCCATATAATGTTTAAATTTGTGGTATCTGGAAGAGTAAGACTTGTAGAAACCTTCAAAGAGAAATGTATTCCAGGAAAAATAAACAGAGATAAGCCTCTGTTTGTTTACAGATTTTTTTTTTTACTAGTTTGATGCCAACAAAGTTGCAGCCAATTCCTGAATTTGTACATCTGTCTTTGGTTGTTGAGGGCTTTCATTGCGAATAAGTACAATCACTTCTTTAGTAGTTACTACCAGCTCACGTTGTAGCAATGGCTCCTGAGACAAGTGTGTAGTGTAAATGTAAAACAGAAGGTGTATGGAGGGATTGTACCAAGAATGGGATCTGTTAGTTTTATGTTTTTCTTCCATACTGTTAGTTTTTTATGTGGCCAGCATACTGAATTAAAATTCAATGTGGAAGCATTCATAGCAGATATGAACAAATTGTTTGTAATTTGAAGACTTCTGAGGAATAACCCTTACTGCACAAGGAACCTTAGGAAGTGTGCATAAATGTAGACCCCCTGCTTGGCTCTGGGTTCAGTCTGGGATTTTGATCCCAAAGTCAGCCTTAAGATGTGTGTACAGCAAGTGTAGATCACGTTGATCTCAGGCAGCTGTTCTCTACTTGTATGAAGCAGGTAATGTTGCAGAAGGAGTATAATCCTACTTGATGGAGTTATGTAAAAATAAACCCGTGAGGATACTGCATGTTCAGGTGTTTGTAGAGTCAGCTGAAATCTGGAGGAGTTCAGGTATTAGAAAGTTGTAATTGCTTTTGTACAGGGTTCTGCCCAGATAAATACCCCACTGCATTGTAGAGATTCCTTTACACTACCTTGTGCTAACACGCTGGTTCAGAATAGAGGAAGCCAGCAAGGCCTTATGAGTGGTAAATATCTTGCAAGATGCAAAAGCTTGATTATATTAGTGTAGGGGGATTAGAATCATGATATCGTAGCTTGTCAGGATTCATCTCCTTTGAAAATTTTGGTGGTAGCTGCCCAGACTGTACTGCATAATTTCTCTGTTTGTTGTAATTAACAGGGTTAAGAAATTAATATTGCCCTTGGGAAATTTACATTGAACTTCCCTGACTCTGCATTTGATCTGCAGAGTCTTCTTTCATTGTGACATGTTTATGTTTTATATATGTTTGACCTTAGTGTGTTCCTTAAAAATTGTGGTTGACAGCCTTTTTAAAACCAGATTGTAAAGATTTAAATTCTAAAGGTTTATATAATCAGAACTAGACATGAGACTTTTCTTTGATGAGATGGGTGGTTTATAACCAGAGACTGTTCATTGGTTTTCCAGATGAAATGTTCCGTGATAAATATTATGCTAAGGTTTTAGAAGTGTCAGTTATTTGTTTGAGTAGTCATTATAATTAGTCGATTCAGGGATCAAGTTCTAAAATAAAGGAAATTGTGTGCGCTGAAAAATAATTTTTTCAAGGAGTTTTTAACTGAGCTATTTTCTTTCAGGATCTCTTTCTGGTGGTCAGAAAACTGAATTCAGTGAATTAAAATTTCCAGAAGTTTAAAATGAATCAAAATTTATGTCCTAGGTTTTTTTGTATATAGAATATGAATATTCAAGAGTCACGGTGTCCAGTGTGACTGAAACACAGGAAAATTCTGGTGCCATAAGCTTAAGACAGAATATAAACATTAGTTGCCCAAGTCCTGCAGAGTATTTTATGAGATGGATGAACGTGGCAGGCTATGGAGTTTTAACCTTTATCTCTGATGCTAGTGGGATGGTTGATATTTTACTGTGCAGAGCTCAACTTTATTACTCTGTCTTTATTCAGTTATTTTAAGATAGCTTTATTTGGATTAAAATGCAGGGTGCTTTAAAATGTGTAGAGCTTAGCATTGTAGTTTAGTCACTGAGTTTGTGCTTTAACCTACTTTTACCTATGTAGAAAGTCAGAACAGGTGGAAATTTGCAGTCTGCTGTAAGGATCCTAGGAAATAGTATCTTATGAAGAATGTGTCAGAAGAAGACATGGCTTTTGTGCTTTATGGGTATTATGGTTGCTGTTCTGCAGATTGTCCTAATTTTTAGCCTGTGTCAGGTGTCACAAGTTACTCAGCTAAGTGATTGTTTTCAGTGTTCATTTGTATGTACACTTTAAATAATTACTGTGATGAGAAAGTCTGTTGTGAGCTATACAGCTAGGTGTAAAACATGGGATTTTAAATAACATGCCAAAGAAATTGCAAAAGCTGGCAGTTACTTTTGGCAACTCATTAAGAAGTGTTGAAAGTGCTAGCTGGAGAACATAAAATGGATTTTGAATTACTTTTTTTAAAACTAGAAGGAGTGTCTGAAAAACTACCAAGTGTTCATCTAAATTAGAAAGCTCTTTGGTTCTCTCCCCTTGTCAGCTGTGTAATTTCTCGACCCTCAAAAAAGCAGGGGAAAACAAGGCAATGTTATAGATGTTATGAAATAAGATCGGCTTGATCAATACGTACAGAGCTGTTCAGATTCTAAACCACTTCTGCAGCCTGGGTACTGCAGCAAGATGTTTCTTTCCGTACCCAGGGCCATCATTTCCTAGATCTTCTCCACGATGTTTTGGAGGAAAATGAACCAGGTTTCCCCTGAAAATTCCTCTGGCTTCAGCAGCTGGGCTGATATCCAGGATAGTATGCTAGGAAGGAGCCACCTTCCCTGAGAGCAATGGAAGCTGCTCAGATACAGGAAGGTGTAGTGTGTTTCCCCTGAGGAATTCGTGTAAGGGCTTAAGTAAAGGCTTTCCTTAAAGACAGTGGCTCTGTCCTTACATATTCCGTTGTTGAAGGTTCAGAAGTCAAGTATCTGTATGCAGTAGTATTGACCCTTGTAGGGAATTGGTAGAGCCACCCCTCTTCCCTCCCCAAGTTTAAAAAAAGATGTATTTGGATTGCAGTGCCAAACGCAAGAGTTCAGAAGGATTAAGATATGTTACTTCCTGTTGATCCTACATTGCTGTCTCCTGTGGGTGTGCTGTGAATTCCAGTCCTTCCAAGATGAATGCTTCAGCTGGGCACTCAAGGCACACAGTTGAGTTGCACAGCAGACTTAAATCGGATGTTTCTCACTCTTTGATTGCTTGGATTTGCTATTTAAGTTACTTGACTTCTGCTGTTTGTAGTACCTTTGTCTTGTTTTTTTGCAGCTTTCAGGAGTAGAGGCAGATGTACAGCTTTGGGTACATTTTTGTGTTAGGCTCGTGGGAGAAGAGAGGCAAATCCATTTTGAAAGGAAGGCTTGGGTTCTTCTTCACTCTTAGGTGGGGTAGTCTTTGATAAGACATTTAGTTATGCTCCTCTCAATTGCTGCTGTGTAAAGCATGAATAAAATCTGTTTGTTTCCATTCTTAGTGGGATTCTGGAAAACTGGCAAATAGGGATAAGCGTGTACCTTGTAGGGAGGGTCTGAGCTGGGATCAGTTTAAAGCTGAGCTTGAAGGTGCTGGGGCATGGACATGTGTCCCAGGAGGATGGACAGTGTCTGCAGCACAGTCACCACAGAGGAGCAGTGAAACACACTCAGTGAGAAGAATTAGAACCTGAAAGTAACAACAGCACAGAGAGCAGTTATTGAGAGAACTGCCTGTGGTAGAAAGATGTATTTGATATTTTAATGATCTTTTCCATTTACAGTCTTTCTGGTTTCATTAAAATATTCAAGAAAAAGCTGAGTAAGTGCAATTGTACCATATAAGAGTTTTAGTTTAGTTCAAATTATAAGACTGTATAGGATTGTAATGGGGATGTTAGTGTTTTGACTCATTGACCTTTGAGGCCTTTTCCAACCTAAATGAATTCTGTTTTAACTACTGCTAGCTGCAGTTTTTCTCTGGTGTTTTGTTTTGTTTAGAGAAAAATTGCAAAATATTGAGGTATATTAAAAATATCTTTCATATCAGTGCAGCTACAAGAGGCTTGGTTTTTTTTTAATTGGTATCTCGGGGTTTATGTGGAAGTACTTGGTCTTCCCTGAGTATTATAATAATCTTTGGATGCATTAAAAAGTCCAAGTTTGTTGTACTGGGCAAGTGATAATGTGCTTCTTTTGAAAAACATGATTTGGATGTTTTTGACTTAGCTGTGCATAATTTTAATTTAACTATTTTCTCTTTGTGATTTTGGTTTACTTCTACTTTCTGGGTGATATTAATTTTAGCTGAATATTAATAAAGTTTTTATGTTGCCAAAATTTTATCAGCTTTGGAATATTAGTTAAGGTATAGGATTTTTAGGAAACAAGCCATAATTTGTTGGAACTTAAATTGATCTTAGAAGAATTCTACTCTGGATTCTTGTATTATGAGCAGCTCAAACAGTGTGGGTTTGCTTGCACTACTATATTCTTCAGAGATAGTAAAAAAATTCAGAAGTCTTTTAAAACTGGTTATTAGATTGCATTAAATTTTTGTTTCCATATCTTATTTTGAATCTTAGACTTGTGAAATTGTGAAAAATAGGGAGGTGCTGCCATCTAGTTCTCCTTGGCTGTGTTTCTTTTGTTTATCTGCGTTTTTCATTTGTACATTTTATGGCTTTTCATGCCTTTGATGCATTTTTTCACTGGCTTTCAGTATCTTAATTCCCAGGTGGGCTTACATTAATAACCAAATAGCAAAAAATAAGTCGTTTATTTCAAATTATTTTTAATTGCAATTATTTTATGTTAGTCAGAAAATTAAAGTGGTGCTGTAGACTAAGAATATAAAGTGAATATCATACAGGAAAGACCAATGTTAGCCTGGCCCATAATATTTTATTTTGGAATATCTGTTGGAACTTCAAAGCAGGTGAAAGAGTGTGTGTTGAAATTTTCACGGGACTGCTGCTGAAAGTGGATTTGGCTTCAGAGTTTACCAATGTTGTTGTTCCAAGTTTGATTCAAAATGTGTTTTCCAGTATTAAGTTTCTTCGTACATTTTTTGTGATCAGAAAAGGCAGTTGTGTGAAGTTTGATGGTTTAGTATTTAGATATTTAGGCATATAAGTGGGTTACTTAACCGTGCTTCTCCCACCAAGATGATCAGCTATCACTTGAGTTTTGTTTTCATTGTCTAAACAGTCTGATATATATATATTTTTTTTTAAGAAAATGACAGTTTTTTCTAGCTTTGTTTTTTCTTGCTTTAGGCATTTTTCTCTAGGCATTTTTAGGCATCTTCTACTCTTTGGAATTTGAAGTTTATATAATGGACTTTACTATTTTGTTTTCTGTGTTTCGATACTCACTTTCTGTTAAGTTTCACTTTAGCATCTGTTTTTAAAATGAAAGAAAAAAGTTTTTAAGGGTGTGCCAAGTGCGGCATCCCCTGCTCTGGCCATGGCTGTATTTCTGCTGTGGAACACTCTCTGAGCAGCAGCAGCAGCTCGGTCTGTGCCCTCACTGTGGTGCTGAGGGCAGTCTGAGCTTGGCTGATGGTTCACAAGCTGCTGTTCTTGCTAAAGCAGAGCCTTTCAGATCTGAGATTGGTCTGGTCATACACTGTGCCTGTGTTTTCAGCATTGTTTATGTTTTTGTGGCAGCTTTGGTATTTTTTCCTCATTTATTTATTATTATTGATTCTTGTTTTTCTTACTGTTTTCCACATTCTTTCTGCTTTTCTGACCAATGCTTGTTCTACACCTTGCAGAAATTTTAAGCAAATAGATAAATCTTTGTTGTTGCTAAGATGCAGTGCCATTATCATCAAATAAGCTATCCCTTACTATTTCTTTTGTATAGATGGTTTTTTGGCTTCTTTGCAATGTTCTGGAGAATACATTTGTGGTAGTAGGGCCAGGTGGTTTGGGAGGTCAGAGAGAGTAAGAAATGCGTGGTCTTTACTGTGCTTTAACCACAAAACATTTCTCCTTATTTTCCTTCATGGTGAGTGATTCTTTTCTGTATAAGCAAACAATAAGTTTTCAGTACTTACAAATGATACTGTTTACATTTTTATAGCATTATCACAGCTCTAAAACTTAGAAAACACTCAAATGTTAGTAAGGCTGTAAATTTAAATGTGCAAAGATTAGGAAATGCTATAAAGGAGGTTCCTGAGCACTCTCACAGTGGCTCCCATGTGCATGTGCATTATGCTGCATGACCACATACTACTGTTATTTTTAATTTCTAAGGTGTGTAGGCTGAACAGTCCTAATTAATGAAGAATTATATAATATCTTTTACTCCACTGTTGAGTGGGTTGCTTCAGGCTTACTTGCTGCCTCCCTCTGCAGTGGGAATTAATAACCAAGCAGGTTTTTTTGTGAAGCTTATCCCTATAACAACTTTCTCAACAATGCAGTTAAGGGGATTACTAGCCTCCTTTTGTAAGTAGGAAATGGAACCTAATTGTCTGTTTTTAATATGAAATGAAAAATGCTGGTTAATTTATTGTGTTCAGTTTGACTTCATTGCCTTTAGTTGGAGCCATGGCCACTCCTGGTCACAAACTCCATGTTGCAAGTTGGGCACTCATAAATACATTGCATAAGAGTATTGATGACAATGGATTATCTGTATTTGCAGGCAGCACTAAGCACTTGAGGCAGAAGTAGAATCCAACTGAAGTGCCAAAATTCAGCTGGTTTTTATTCACCAGATATTATGGATGAAACCTAGTGATTGCAGAGCAGCCACCACTTCACCAGAGCATGAGAAAGTACTTTGATAAGTATTTGCTTCAGCAATAGGGGTTTCAAACCTAGAACCCCTGGTTTCTGAAGGTTTTCTCTTGTGGCCCCAAACTCCTCTGCCTGTCCTGTGTAATTGCTTCAAGTCCTGTCTTCCTGCCCTGTTGTCCCAGAAGGGACATTGTGCATATGAGGAGCAGAGCAACATCTCCCTGCTTTGGTTCTCCTGCTCCACTCGGTGATGCTGTGGTGGCAGTGAAGGTTCTGCCTCTGCTGTCTGACCTGTTAGAGATTCCACTTCCAGTCATTTTCTGGAATTGTGTGCAAATGTGAAGCTTTTAAAGGGATAATACTTTGGGTCAGTTTCACTGTATTTTTACCAGGCTGAAAAAAAAAATAAATCTCTGATTAACAAATTTCTCTGCATCTGGCATTTAAGTGCCTATTCATGTGAACCGTAACCAAAGGAATTGAGAGGCAGTCAACAGATGTGTGAAGTGTCTCCATGAACTCTTCAGAAGTTTTAAGTCTCAGGAAGCAGAGTTTGCTAATGGGGAGTGTTTTGATGGATTAATAACAGTTAGGGCGACAGCCATCCATGCCTGTAGGAAAGGTTGTATGAGTTAGTTACTAGAAAATTATGTGGTAGTTGACCCTGGCTGGACACCAGGTGCCCACCAGAGCCTCTCCATCCCTGCCCTCCTCAGCTGGATGAGGAGAGAAAGTGTAAGGAAAGGCTCATGGGTTGGGATAGGGATCTGCCACCAGTTACTGACAGAGCAAAACAGGCTCGACTGGGGGGAATTAATTTATTACCAATCAAATCAGAGTTGTATAATGAAAAATAAAGACTAAATCTTAAAACACCTTCTCCTCACCCCTCCTTGCTTCCTGGGCATAACTTTACTCCCAGCTTTCTGCATCTCCTCCCCTGAGTGGTGCAGGGGAATGGGGAATGGGGGCTGTGCTCAGCTCATCCCAGGTTGTCTCTGCTGCTCCTTCCTCCTCAGGGGCAGGGTTCCTCACACTCTTCCCGTGCTCCAGTGTGGGGTCCCTCCCACAGGAGACAGTGAACTCCATGAACTGCTCCAGCCTGGTCCCTGTCCATGGGGTGCAGTCAGTCCTTCAGGAGCTGCTCCAGCCTGGGTCCCCTGTGGGGTCACAGGTCCTGCCAGCAAAGCTGTTCCAAACCTGTTCCAGCTTGGGCTCCTCTCTCCACAGGGCCACAGGTCCTGCCAGGAGCTGCTGCAGTGTGGAGTTCCCCGGGGTCACAGCCTCCTTCAGGCAGCCCCTGCTCCAGCGTGGGGCCCTCCAGGGGCTGCAGGGGGATCTCTGATCCCTGCTGGACCCCGGGGGCTGCGGGGGGATCTCTGATCCGTGCTGGACCCCGGGGGCTGCAGGGGCACAGCTGCCTCTCCCTGGGCTGCACCCGGGCTCAGGGGAAGCTCAGCTGCAGCACCTGGAGCAGCTCCTGCCCCTCCTGCCCTGCCCTGCCCTGGCCTGCCCTGGGGGTTTGCAGAGCTGCTCCTCTCACAGATTCTCACTCCTGTCACCCAGCTGCAATTCCATGGGGATTTCCTCCCCCTTCCCAAATGTTCCCCGGAGGTGCTGCCACTGTCACTGCTGGGCCCAGCCTTGGCCAGGGGTGGGTCTGTCCTGGAGCCGGCTGGAATTGGCTCTGCTGGACACAGGGGAAGCTTCTGGCAGCTTCTCATAGAAGCCACCCCACCACCAAGACCTGGCCATGCCAGCCCAGTACAAGTGAGCTCCCAGATCTGACCTTTAGCTTATGCTTCTGCCAGTGTCTGTGATCCCACTTCAGTTTTCTCTTTGTTAGACAGTGCTGTTGATTGTTTGAGGCATCTCAGATGGCATCTTAGCATGGTCTGTTGTGTTTATAAGAAGTCTTCTAGATTAATGGTTAGAAATAAAATTGAGTTTTATTTCAGATTTTGTGAATTTAAACCTAAAAATCTAATTAAAATTGAGTTTTGCATAACACTTAGTGAAGCCATGTATTGGAAGATGTAAAGAGGTGTCATAATCTGTATTGTGAAAAATTTGGCCTTGCTTTTGTGTTAGTGTTTGTTCAAATGCTGTTGGGGTATTTTCTTCCTTTTGTGGTTGATAGTGGCCAAGTTTATTGGGAGGAATGATCGTGAAAAATGTATGGAACTAACTTGTCAAAAGTGAGCTCTCCAGCTCTGTAGTACAGAGCCTGTGCTGCTGGTACCTGGAGTGTTGGTCAGTAGGTGGTTCTATAGTGCAAAATTACAGGTGTATCCCAAACCTGCTCCCAAGGATTTACATATTAACCTTTGGCAGTTTAAGTTGTCTTCATCTGATAAAGCTGTGAATATGGAATGCAGTCTCTAAAATTGGTACAGTCCTGCCTTGGCAGTGACAAATAATCTTTGGCTATTTTGACTGTTCTCTCCATATTCAAGTGACTTGCTTTTTCAAAAACAGCCTTGTATATTCCTTGAAGTACAGAGGCAGATTGCTTGTGCACAGCAGGTACACAAGCTTTGCCTCTCTATGCATGTGCCCAGAGCTCTGGGGGGAAGGAGAGTAAAGTAGAGATGTTGTTTAGGAAGTGAATTTACAGGACACAGTATTTCTGCACTGTGAACAATTCTAATATGCTCTGACTGCCTAAGTGGAAGTCCCTTGTTGCGCCGTGAAATTGGAGTCACTTGTGTTACCTGTGTGACTTGGGAAAGGCAGAGCAAACCTTGGGAGACCCCCCCAGGCTGTCCCTTCTGGAATCCTCCTTTCCTCAGCAGCACTGTGCTGTGCTCCCTGTTTCTGAGCTGTGTGGACAGAGCCAGCTCAGCTCTGTGTGCCAGTGCATCCTCCAGTGTCCCTGTGGACATCAGTAGCAGGTTATTGACTGTGTTCATTCATGGTTTGAGTACAGGGCAAAAGTCTCTTCAACTTTACCTCCGTTTGTTTAGGGAATGTAAAAACATCAGATTTATCTAATAAAAAATAATAGTTATATTTGAAAATGTATTTCTTTCTAACTCTCCTGGTAATTTCAGAATTTAATAGCATTGTACCAAACCTCAGCATTTTTTCCTTAAGGAAGATCATAAATCCTTTCAGATTCTTCCACTAGGAACTTGACACATTGGGTTATGTTTTTTTTTTAAATAATGTTGATAATTTTTGTTTTCTTTTTGAGGTATTTCTCATGAGATCTGTTTACAAGTTTCTTTCCATAGAAAACACAGCTTTTTGTTTCTAAATAATTTTTATCAATTCTCAAGGCATTTGTGTTGGGAATCTTTAGAGTGACTTTTGGCAACTTGTAGCTGTCACTTGAAGATCATTTCCATGGTACTTAAGAATTTCTCCAGGCTAGTTCCTTGTTATGTTTCTCATCCCCTCATTTCACAGTTACCTTTTTAACCCTTCTGAGTTTTGGAACCACGTTAGTAAGCTATTGCATTACTTTGTTTGCAAAGCTCTGGTGGTGAGGGATTTCTTCATATCCAGCACATTAGTAGATTTTACTGCCATTTTCTATCAAAGGCTTTTGTCACTATTGATTTTTAAAACCAGGGGTGAATTTAGCCTTTGAGTTTCAGAGTTTACTGCTGAGGTCTGGCACACTGGAATACATTCTTAGTTGGGTATTATAATAGTGAAAATTTATATTTTGGTTATGTGAAGTTTTATTTTCAAGTATTTTCCTGTGATGAATCATGGGCATTTATTGGCTGACAAAAATTCTCTAGCTCGTAGTCTCACTATGTATTTGTGGATTTCTGGCTGCAGGTCTTGCCTGGAACCAAGTAGCTGCCAGAAGTGCCCCTGGTTATCTGCTTGTTTCCTAAATCCTCACTTCTGGAAGCCTGGACTGATAAGGGGGCAGATATCACAGTCATGCTGTGTTTTTAGGCTGGAAACTGATTATAAGCAAGTGAACAAGTTACACAATATTTATGTTTTAAATGCAAACACTCATCAGGTAGATATAATTTCACTCAACCAGTATTTTAAAATATGTGGTCATTTTTATAATGGAGAAAAGAGGCGTAGGGTATTTAAAGCAGAAAAGCTTATATGGTCCTTCTTCCAAAAAAGCAGACAATTCTACCTCTTCATGATGATGCTGTTTATTGTCTCTAGGCTCTCTCAGAATGGAAGACATCCCTAGTCAAGATTTTAAAAATCTTGAAAGCTGTACAAACAAACAAACAAAAAAGGGGTTGTTCAGATGTCAGGTGGATTTATTTGATTTGTTTTCTTTCCTCTTTTTTTTTCCCCAAGTACAGAAGATTGATATCTGGTAGATGATGTTGCTGGACTGATTTGTAAGGAATGCTTGGGGCTTTGAATTTTTGCCTGGGCTTCTGTTCCTTTTGCAGATATCTTAGAGTACACTGGATGTTCTTTAAAGAAGTATTTTATGTGGCTTTAATAGACAATGTACGAATCTAAAAGAAGCAGTTCTTCATAAAAATATGAATTTTAGAGTAATATAAATTAAAATGTAAATCAAGGAAAACTAGTTTTATCTTGTAAGAAGCAACATCAGCCATGGTTTATTACTCTGTCCACTTAGAAAATTTGTCTTTTCTGAGTGTGTGAATCCAAATCTTAATAAATGCAAGTTATAAGACACCAGTGTGGCCTCCATTTTTAGTAATGAGTGGTTCTTATTTTATCATAATTGCCTTATTGTGTGATGTATTTCATTTATAATGGTATTTACATTCCTGCAGAATTAAATAACAACTTCTCTGGAGACATTTTTGAATTCCTAAATCTTGTCCTTTTGCAAGATGGCACAAGATTTCAGTCTTGCAATGACAGAAAATCACAAAATAAGTAATATGTTTGCTGAACAAGATAAATTTCCTGACCTGTAGAGTATACTACTGACTGAAAGGCTGTAGGTCAGTCGTTTTCCTTTGTCTGCACCTCACATTGCAGTTGTTGTCTGGGTACAGAGCCTGTGGTTCTATGACAGAGGTTCTCCCAATGCTTGGACTTCATTTTTGTGCAAGTTAGTTTCTATATAATTCAATCTGAAATTATTTTAAGAATATTTTTCTGTTTTCTAAATTTTCTGTCCATATTAATTTTCATGAAGAAAAAGCACTAGAACAGACCGGTAAATACCAAGAGGACCAATATGTGTTACTGGCAATGATATACTCAAATATTGATGAATACTGACGTGTAAATATTACAACTGAATTAATGCATCAATATAACATCAATTTTTTTGCAGGTCATGTTTGTTTTTCCTGATCTTTTCCATATAGCTGTACAAGTAATGGCTTTTAGGAGAAATACTGCAAACCTGTCATTGAACACGAGAAAGCTAGTTTTTCCAGTATTTGTGAATATATATATATATTTAAGAACGCGTAACTAGATTTTAATTTTTTTCAGTATTAATAATTATTTATTCTTGTAATCACTATTATTAAAAAAAATAAATAAAATGCTCATTTTTCCTTTATTAGCAACCAACATCCGTGGCTGCCTCCAGCGTCCGCCTGGGCCTCCCTGTGCAAGCCAAGGTGGTGCCATCAACGGCTGCGCCCGCCAGCGCCACGGCCACGCTGCCAGGAGGGGCTGTGCTGTCCCACACCACGGTCAGTGGGGACAGCCACAGCCGGGGCGCTGAGGGAGCAGTGCCTGTGTTTGGGATGTGGGCAGGGACTGTACTGGCAGCACAAGGAGAAAAGGGTTCAAACTCAGAAGGGAGATTTAGGGCAGATATATGGAAGGAATTGTTCCTTGTGAGAATTGGGAGGCCCTGGCACAGGCTGCCCAGAGAATCTGTGGCTGCCCTATCCCTGGAAGAGTCCAAGGCCAGGTGGGATAGGGCTTGGAGCAACGTGGGATAGTGGAAGGTGTCCCTGCCCATGGCTGGGAGTGGAACTGGATAAGCTTTAAGTTCCTTTCCAACCCAACCCATTCTATGAGTTTATGATTTACATGGTTTTTTGAAGGTGAATTTTAATGTTCTTTTATTGCAAATGTAATCCTAGAAATTAATACGGAATGTGTCATCAGACTGTGTTATGCAGCCTAGATCTTATTTTCTGTTGTTTGCTAGATGATAACAAATTTCAGGGTAGTTAATTTTCTTTAAAGAAGAAGCTCAAATCAGCTGGAGTGATAAATACTGTTGCAGCAGTGGACCTGCTGCTCTGTGTTTGTCCCTGTTGAGGGCTGTGGTGTGTGCTGTGTGTCACTGAAACAAGCTTTTCCTTTCAGGAATGCTGTTGTTGAGTGAAAGAATTAAAAGAAGATAATTACCTATTTTTTCAATATAAAATATTAATAGGTATCAGTAGCTACGACGAGTGCTCAAAACTTGTTCAAGACAACAGTAGCAACGGGAACTTCAGCTTCTCAACAGCCTGCAGTGATCACTGGTGGACAGAGCCAGGGCTCAGCCCAGCCCCAAGGTCAGCCCCGGCTGCCGCTCCCCCCTCACACAGCAGCACAGGTACCAGCACAGCCCTTGGTCATTCCCAGCTCTCCTGTGCCTGGAACTACGGTTGTATCGCAGGCAAGTTTGAAAATACTGGAAACATTGTTTTCTTAGTACTTTAGAAACTCCTCAGGTCTATTCAGAAGCAGGAAAAGCTTTTTCTTCATGCAAGCATGTATCCCCTGATGGAACAAACACTTGACTAACAGGAAAACACTTCCTCTGGTTTCTGCTAACTGGGATACAAATTCTGAGAGGGAGGAAGAACACTTGAGGTCAGCTTTCCCCATCCTGCCTTGTGTGTGTCACTAGTGAAAGAACTATTCTGTTCATGCTGACAGAACAGTCACACCTTCGATCTGTGGACTTCATGATTGTCCTGTTGCTGGGCCTCAAAACTATGGTTACACTGAAGTGTGACATTTCTGTTTCTTGGAGCAATTACACCATGTAAAAATAATGGCTTGTTTTACTACTAATGAGAAAAAGATTAGATATGATGATGTTTGAAGACTTATTTCTAATTTGATTTTACTGCTGTAGCTGCTTTGTACAAAAACATACTGAATCAATAATTTAACAAATGGAGATAGCTTGGGGAATGTTTGTACATTGTGTATTGGGCATCTCAAAGGGGAATGCATTTCCAACAAATTCTTATGTTACTTCTCATACTTAAGGTTATTTGTACCAAAGCAGACTGTAAAATATAAAATACATTTCTTTCATCGATTTTTTTGTTGTTATTTGTGAGCTATGATGTTCAGTTACATAGAGAAGATAAAGTCTCAGGTAACAAGCAGTAATAGCAAAACAGCTGCAGACATATTTTACATATATCCTGTCTGAATTAGAAAAATTTCATCATTTTCATTATTTGTAGTGGTCAGGGCATGCATTGATTGAGATGGAAAAACAGCATGGAGCTGATACTTATTTTCTGTGACTTTTGCAGGAAATGCAAGAGAATGTGAAAAAATGCAAAAACTTTTTAGCTACCCTTATAAAACTTGCTTCTCATAACTCACCATCTCCAGAAACGTCCCGCAATGTGAAAGCTCTGGTTCAAGATTTGTTGGTAAATATTTACTTACCTTTTATTTTGTCAGTTGTCTATTAGCTTGTTATGTATGGATGCTGAAAACTATTGCTTTGATCTTAACAATTCTTTTGACTGTAATGAAAGTGAAAGGGGTTGGGCTTCATCAAAATGCAACATTCTGTACATTACATATATTAAATCTATTAAAGGCAGACTTTCTCTTGGTTTTCAAAAGGGGAAATGCAGCAAAATATTTAGTAGGCAGTTGTCAAAGCCACTCTTGTTTTGATGGGTAATGTTTTGGTTATTTCTTTAGTAAAATATGTGATTTTTCCTTGAGGATTCATTAAGTTTTTTTTCCTCTAAACCCTGGTCTTTTCTGAAACAACAGGCTCTTAATTGTTTGAAGCACAGAACGGCTGTAGATAAACGCCTTCACAATGTGGTTTAGAGTTTCTAGGACTGAAGGAAAAGTATTTTCCTGAGCTGGTGATTTTCAGCTGTTCTGCAGACAGATGCCCCTGCATGGAGCCTTAATGGCATGGGGATTTCCAGTGGCAAAGCTGTTTTAGACAGAGTCCTTGGGCCCAGAAAAAGGCTGCACTTGCTGCAGTCTCCAGTGCAACAGATGCTGCACTGAATCGTATAAATGAGCTGCAGACAGATGTTACTGTGGAGCTGGGAAAACAGTCAGTCTTCTTAAAAGAAATGTAAATAGTCTATGAAGAACTTGGATTTAAAAGTAGTTGCTATACATTTCTTTGAGTTCATTGCCAGAGAAATCTGTATCTTTTAGACAAGCCTGTTTTCAAGTGTGAGCCATTCAACAGTCATATCCAGTGATTCCAGTAAAAACATGTTCTAACTTTTACAAACTTGAAGAGAGTAAATAAGTAACGGTAACTACTTACAATATTTTAAACAAAGTACCAACACAAATAATAAATATATTTATTGAAGCTGGTTTTGGTTTGGTTTTTCTCTTGTTCTGTATCAGTCAGGAAGGCTGATTAATGCTTTTATTACAACCTGAACTTGTAACTTATGATACTTCAGAAGTATCATAAAATGCACCCAAGTTAGAATTCAATTAACCGCTATAAATGGCTGATTATGTATTTGATATATTTATAAGTGTATATTTTGTGAGTATACATACACATTCATTGAGGAGAAAATTTTATATCTACTTATAAGCATGCTTTTTATGTATGGCCATGCTTTACATATATAGTTTTATATATGTGTATTCTACCAGTTAAATTGTTCCATCAGAATTGGTTTTGGAATTATTACAAAGGCTGACAAATCATATATTTATAAGGTTACGTCAACAACCTGTTGTTATTGTTTTCTTTTAATTTAAAAAAAAGAAATCTCTGTGTAAATGTTAGCAAGATAGTGGAGTCCCAAAAGTGACTTGAATGTTTCCAGAGCCTTGTTTTGTCTTAAATTGTGCATCCCCAAGGGACTTGTCTGAATTTTGAGTGGCATGTTGCGTGTTTGAGTTAGTGCTTGACAGAAGGATCTTAGAGAGGAGTTAAAGGAACTTCAGCTCTGGAAGTTTTTGCTATCGCAGCCTATTTAGCTGGAGAGAGATGTGTGTATATATTAGCTGGGAAAGAGGCA
Organism: Ifrita kowaldi; assembly: GCA_013398055.1. Taxonomy (NCBI): domain Eukaryota; kingdom Metazoa; phylum Chordata; class Aves; order Passeriformes; family Cinclosomatidae; genus Ifrita; species Ifrita kowaldi. The sequence goes on from VZRS01009285.1 coordinate 46,833, forward strand.
ACCAAACAACTGAACTGAGATGTTGTCGCTTTTTTTTTCTTCACCCTGAAGGATGCAAAGATTGATCCAGAAGAATTTACAGGCCGCCTTCAAACAGAACTCAAATCATCTCCTCAGCCATATCTTGTACCTTTCCTTAAGGTAATGTGAATATTGTTTGGATAAATTTATTTCTGTGCAAAATTTCATTACATTAAGTCTTAGAATGTCCTTTTTAAGTGGTATTATCTTCCCTGGTCCAGAGCAGGACTACACTTTTTTTACTTCTAAATGCCGCCCCTTTCTGCCAAGATCTTCTTGGCTGGGAGTCCGTGCAGGCTCCACTTGTGTCAGGCCAGGCTGTGCTGCTCACAGCCTGCGTGGCCCTGGGCTGCCCCAACAGCCTGGGACAGTGGTGAGAAGTAGGGAGCTCCTATAGGAGGGAGCTCTCGTATGTTTGGGACCTTGGCTGAGCTTTAAGAAAAATGTATTTGTCGTCCAGAGCTGATCTGGTGTTCTCAGCTCGAGTAGCCCTGATCTAGAACATTGCAGTAATTAGATTTTAAAGAAAAAAGCAGTTACTCCCTAGTTTGGAAACCATCCATTGATTATTTTGTAGTGATCCTTTACTTTTATAATAAATACACTTTTCTGTGGTAGCAAGTAATTTTTTGTGAAGAAGAAAAATATTCACATTTCAAAGAGTCCCAGTTTATTTCTACAGAATGCTTCAAGTAATTTAACAAGATGTTTCCATACTGTTTTTCTAATCTATGTTTGGGTCATTGATAACTTTCAATCCACATGTAACAATCATTATGAAAAACTGAACTGGATAAAGGTGTTGATTAGATGATTCTGCTTCTAATCTGGAACGAATCAACAGTAGAATTTCTGATGTGATACCACGTAGATTTATTATTGGGTCGTAAATTAGTATATGTGGGCGTAAATTCAATTGGTTCTGTAAATCAGCTACAATAACTTCCATATGCAGGATTATATACAAACACAAAAACGTGTTTAAGTCCCAACAAAACGACAAATATGATTTTAAAAGTATTTTCGGTCTAGTTCAAAACGTCTCTGTTTAGGACAGATTTCCTCTCTCTCTTCTCTCCCTTGCAACTTTGCTTCAGAACTTTCTCCTTCTGTTTTTTCAAGTTATCATTAACTCTTGTTTGTGGCTTTTACTGCAGTCACTTCTAGCATCGTGATAGATTTTGATTTACTTCCTTTCTTTGAAGACCTTTCTGGGCAATAGGCATTAAGTTTTTAGATCAATATTAGAAGTTTAGAAAGAACTGTAGCTTGGGCTAAACACTGCTGCATTCTACAGCTGCCTTGGGGAGCACTTCAAAAGAACACTTCTGCCACCTAAAAAGTAAAAAGTTTGTTCATGAAGGTACAGTGCGGCCTTTTAGAAGTATGTTCTCCTTGAAGTGGTATGAACATGGAGCTTACAGTAGTACACTTTTTTAATCCAATCACAATACATTACTTCAGAAATAATACAATGAATAGCTACTGCTGTAGGGCTCTGAGAGTGAAATCGTCTGTTTCTAGGTACTGGAGGTGTGTCAGGAGTAAATTGGTGCACCTTGCCGCTTCTAGCGTGCAGTGGGAATGGGGTTGTTCTATGGTTCTACCTTTTCTGCTTCCATTTCTTGCCCTTCCAAAGACCTAAGCTACAAGTTCTAGAGAGTCTTGAGAAGAAGAGTGTTATATTTTACTCCTACAGTAGAATTAAGGGCACATGAAAATCTACATGGTTGCTAAATCCAAACTGAAAACTTATTAAAAATGTAAACTGAACTTTCTCTTACAAAATATGTTCAATCTTACTTCTGTTTGATGAATAGGCAGTTAGTAAAATTGGAAAGAAAGATCCATTCTTTTAATTATGTTTCCAGCGAATTTCAAAATGCTTTTTGTCAATCTGCTGAATTTGATATTTCATAAACTTTCTTCTGTTTTTAGAAAAGTCTACCTGCACTGAGACAATCTTTACTGAATAGTCAGCATTTGGTTTTGCAAGGACAGCCGTCTCAGCAGTCACTCCAACAAACCAAGCTCTCACAAGTTATACCTCAATCTGCCTCGGGAAGCATTTCCTCTGTTGTCACGACGCAGACAATAGGAATAAGGCAACCAAACAACATTTGCACAGTCTCTGTATCAAATACAGTGCAGCCTCCTCAGGTTAAGGTGGTACAGTCAAATCAGAGTTCTCAGCTGGTAAGTACTATAGTATAAAAGAGGATTTCTTAATGAACTGTATAGCAGTTTGCAGTGTCACTTTTATTGCAGCTTGTTTGGGAAAATTCTTTCTTATTTGTATCATGTTCTGTGGTATGTGGTAGTACCTCATTTTCTGTCATTTCACTTGTATACTCAACCATTACTTTAGATAAGATTATTAACATAAATTTAAGGAAGTGCACTCTTGGCCTTTTTGTCTGCGACAGAGTGAGTGACTGTTGTGTGAGCACAGTGGAATTTGAGGGAATTACAAATGTAGAACAGAAAGCTTTCCAAGATTTGCAGGCAAGAGTATGATGTTGAGTATGTCATTAGGTATGCTGCTTTGCTTCAAAATTAAAATTAACTCTCATTTTAAACTCTTCTGCACATAGTTATAAAATCTTGTAGAAGAATAGCTGGGCTTTACCAGGATGTGTTGTTTAGAAATGCCATTCTCTGTTACTCACTGAACTGTATCTTTGTTGTGCATAGTGGAGTATTATGTGCTTAGATTCATTAATTTCAAAGGCACTATCAGTAAGGCAGCTGTACAGCCAGGTAGTCACTGAGAGCGTGGTGACTTTATCCTGCTGTTACACAGGAACTCGTGTGTGTTTGCACTTGTAATTAAAAGATGTTAAGGATTTTACAAGACCTTGAGTTTATACTGGCATTACTACCCTTTGTGAGAGTTTTCTTGTCTGTGGTTTCTGTGTATGTGTGAGTAAAGTACTTCACTTAGGTTTCAAAATCGTATAGAGGTCCAGACCATGTATCAAGTTGGTTAAAATTTATATTATCAAGGTCAATAAATGCATATGTGGTAATGTAAAACCTTACAGTGATCTGTCCTTGAGTTTATAGGCTCTATAAAGCATTTAAGTAATTTGTAAGGTGTGTGGGGAGAGAATATTTCTTTTGCTTTAATTTAAAAGTTGCAGTGTACAGTCTGAAAATACCTGAGCTGTGTCTTGAACCTTACAAACACTTTCTAGTGGTTAAATTATTAACTTTAAAATAAAATTAATATAATTTAATAATCCTTTAGCAAGCATAGTTTTAATGTGTAAGAACATCTTGAATGCTAAGATTTCTGACTCTGGCAGTTGTAATACACACAAGACAGTTGGGTGTTTTTCACCTTAACTCAGCTGCTTCAATGCAAGTCCAGCCATTTGCATTCTTTCTTTTTCTGAGGTGGTTTCTCCCTACCCTGTCTAGATTGTTGTATTAATTAGAAAAGTGTTCCTCACACTTTTTGTGACATCTCTTTGATTTGTCCATGTTTCATGATTGAATGGACAATAGCTTTGGCACCTCTAGGTAGAAGAGCAGAAACTGGTGATAATTACAGGCAGTAGGTGTAAAAATTACTCCCTGTCCCAGGGTTAGCAGATTTCTGCCCACAGCTGACAGATTGCTTACAAGTAGAAATGTCCATGGCCAGTAAGCCTGGCCTTATATCATGCCACAATCTTAGACTAACCTGCTGCCATGTAACATGGCTTTTTCTAATACTGTGCAGCCCACCTGAAGTGCTCCTGTGCCCTCTAGGCGGGTTGCACCCCACCTTTTGAGAAACACTTGATGTAGGACAAAAATGTGTAAGACCACAGGAATTCTTACTCTTACAGTTCTGGTGCAGTATTTTCTGATTGGGATAAAGCCAGATTTCTGGGAGAGGCACATTCTGCCTGTCTAATGTCAATGGATACTCCAAGCAATCGTGATGTTAACTTGAGTAGAGATTAACAATGTGAAGAGCTTTTTTGACATACCTGTGTCATAGGAGGAGCTGAAAACTGCTCAAGTAACATTGTGGAGATTGATCTGATGGGCAAGAGAAGTTGGTTTTCTGTCTGCAAGGAGGTCACAGGTCTAGGGCTGAGTTTTCATTTACTGGGTACATGAAATGACCGCTACATTTCCAAAAGGTCACAAATTGTGCAGAGCAAAACTATGGTTAATACTATTCCTTTTCTGGAAAGTATTTAGGGAGAGGACAGTTAAAATCATAATGTATTTGCTTTAGTGTGAAACTGTCTTTTCATATTTCCTTTAAATTTATCAGTCATTAGTTAATAGAATCAAACATTACATTAACCAGGCACTTAATGACCCTCAAAGTAGTTCTATACAGACAAAAGCAGCATCAGACATCAAGAGTTACTGCATCAAAAGATCTTAGCACAGCAGCCATCAACTCGGGTACCAAGCAGACAACACAGCAGCAGCTCTGTATCACCCCAGCAATTGCTCATAAGTATTGATTTTTTTGTAGTGACAGTGATCACACTGTTAAAATTCTCAGTGCTCCCCGAAATCAGAGCACAGAAAGAGCTGCTGGCCATCTTGCCTTGGACTTGTCCGGAAGAGGAAGATTGCAGCTGGCTTGCCTGAGGCTGGCCAGCACTGATGGAGGAACTGGCTGAGCTCCAGCTTTTCCAAGCCTGAAGCTCATTGGAGAGAGTTCCAGCTGGCTTTGCAAACTGTCCAGCTGCAGAAGGGCAAGCCTGTTTTAGAATATAGATCTTTTCATACCAGCCAGTTTACCGTAGTCCAGTTTCCTTTAAAATGTGGAGGGTCTGTTAGCTGTTCTTCCTTTGACTTTTCTGTTTCCCAAAGGTGTCAGCTGTGGTGATGCTTTCTCCAGTTACACTGAGGTGCCTTGCAACATGAAAACCCCCTGTACAGTGTCAGCATGCAGCACAGCTTGCACAAAGGCTTTGAAATGCACAATGTTAGGTTAGCGGACATGAAACAGGAGACTTTTTAATCTGTTTTGTACTGGAATCATGTTCCAAACTATGAAAAACAATGCTTTATAAAGCTAGATAGTGCTACTTCTAGGTAGAGAAAAGGGGAACAGTCTTAGGCTAATATTTTATTGATGAGACACTAATGAGATAAGCCAGCAATCAATTTTTTTAATTGTTCTAAGTGCAATGTTCAAAGTTTGTCTAAATTGCCGTTCTTGGAGTCCATGTGCTCTGTGTTGGCTTATAGATGCAGACACTGCCTGTCTTGTTTTGGGTGTTACAGCAGGTAAAATTTGTATGAATAAGAGAGATGTTCTATATTACATGTGTTGAGGTTATAAGTAGATTGATGAGCAATGCAGATGGATTTGTGCTTTATGTATTGTATTGGCACTGACTGCATCAAAAGCAGAAAGTACTGGAGGTTAAAGCCAAGTATTAAACTTGAGTGATAAAAAACCCCAGTAAACCAGTGATCCATCTTAATTAAAACAAACTTAATTATATACAAAGCTGTATAAAGATCCATGCAGGTCTAGGATTAGGAGGTATGTATGGAAATACATCTGCACTGTTACTGCTGCACTAGTTGGGCACAGTGTCCAGAGGGTAGACTCTGCCACATTCTAAGTTACATTAGAACAGGATTTGCTCAAACGTTTACTGACACTTTCCCTGCACTGTCACAGTGGTTGGAGTCTCTCAGAGTTGAGACAGAGTAATGGAATTTGGAAACAAGATACAACAGCAGAATAAGAATTATGTTATATGGGGATGTTCCTCTTGGCTTTTTAATTCTCCACTGAAGCTTTTCTGGCATCACTTTTCTGTTCATGAATTAATGTAATTTGTACACATTTTAGTGAAATTTTGGGAAATAATTTTCTTTTTGCCTTGTCTGCAAGGCAGCTTAGAAATGGAAGAGTAATAGGTGGCAGTTCGGATAAAAGGAGTATTTTCTATTAATGAACTAATAAAGATCTAGCCACTGACGTGAAATTTGGTGTGCAATAAAATTTAAATTAAAATGGCTGTTGAGCAGTAGATGTCTGGGATCCATTAACAGGAACAAAGCCTATCCTTGACAAATTGTATGCCTATTTGAAACGCAGCCTAGTGGTTTTCTGAGCTGTTACCATGGACTTTATTTTCAGAGTTTTGTGGGCTGTACGTTAATATAAGGAGAATATTGTCACTGATTGCTGTTTGGAAATCAATAACAAAAGGCCAGGCTTGAAAGCAAAGACTAAAAGAAAAGCTTAAGATAATTGAACTCACATAACTTGGTCAAACACTGCTTATATGGGAGAATAAAAGACCATTATTTGGAGCAGACCAAGATGGTATAAATATGAATTACAGGATATAATTAAATGAAGTAGGATTTAGGTAGGATATAAGGCAAAATATCCTTAAAGAAAGAGAGGATATTAGATGGTAGATCAGGCTCCCAAAGACAGTGATGAAAAAGTCATAACTGAAAACACCCAAAAGTAGACCATTTGACCATTGTAGGAAGAATTGTATAATAAATTGAGGAGCAGGTGGGACAAGTGATCTTGTGGCTTCTGTTTTATTTTTCTTCATTTCTCTGTTGAAAACCTATGGAATGGAATAATATTGTTGTCATATTAACATAAAAATTTATATGCTAAGTTTTTAAATAGTCAATTCATTTTATTTGGGAGGAAAAATGAAATAATTGCTTATGCAGATTTTGAGGCACCATTGAAAAACTGTAGCTGCTGTTGCAGTATGGTAAGCAATGGTAAATATGAATTCTAGGCCCATGAGAGCATGAACGTTGTAAGTTAATGCTGCCAGATTACATGATAGCTGAGGTTTGATATGACATTTATCTTCAGGAGTGAGTAGACTGATAAATCACAAGTGGCATAGCCACAAGTGAGTTAGCAAGTGTTTACTCATGAGTGAAGATAAATGTCATATCAGACCACAGCCATTCTGAATTTTATATGTTTATGCGTGTCTTGTTTCTTCCGTCCACAATTTTTTTTTTAACTTAATTGAGAGAAAAAAATGCTTGGTAAAAGATATATTTTTCAAATTTATTTTCGTTTTTCATCCTTTGCAGAAGCTCTTGTTTACTGTGTTTTTGTCTTCATTGCAGTACTTGATAGGTTTAAGCTTTTGGATCAGATGCTTTTGTTGCAAAGGGTGATTTCTGTGGATTGAGCCAGGCTGGTTTTGCAACCCTTGTCAAGTAAAAGAGAGGCAAGTAAAGGCTGGAATCTCATGCATCTGCACTGGTCCAGGAGATTTGCAAAATCCTTGTCCTCAGAAACTTAAGCAATGAGTTCTAATCTAATTGTCCTAAAGGACTTTTCCTTTCAATGGTTTGTAGGTAGTGGCTCTTACTTCATTTTGTCTCTCTTGTACAGGCATGAGAAAGACTGATAACTTCTGTTCCCTTTCTGCTTCTGAACGTTTTACGTGTTTTGGCTGGATTCTTTCTCTGTCTGTATGTGTTGGTTGTGTTGTTGATTATTGGTCTGTGTTCATGTCTGTAATTTGTTCTCTGTCCTGCAATAATTTACACAGTAGAAGATTCACACCTGTCATGGAATGATCATTGCCTTTTGGCTTGAGATTAGCACCTGAGAGAGCCATTACTTTATTCTCATAGAGTTACTGAATCTAAGCTTTTTGAAGAAAACCTTTAGGAAAAAAGAAAGAGTATTTCAGCTGTTGCCTCTTTGTTATTCCGGTTATCAGTAGTGTGATTGTTTATATAGTCTTTTTTTGTCTTCATGAGTCTGCTGCCTTATGGAGGCACCTTTGTATAAACATCTCTTTTTTCACCTGTGAAAATATAGTCAGCTTTAGCAAAGGACAGGGGAGTATCTGCAGTGTTGAGGAGGTGAGAGGAGGAGCTGCTCTGGCAGAGCAGAAAAATGGTGAATCAAAGTGAGTGTGAATAGTGGAGAGAAGATGACAAGGGGAGAAGTGCAAAGATGAAATAAAAAGAGAGGGAGAATACGTTCTATTGTGAGAAATGTACATCTTACTTTGCAGAAAAATATTATAGAAGAAAAATGTAGGTAACTGTTCACACATTGCACTTGAAGAAGCAGTGCCATGACTTTGCTGCTTTGGTGTGTTTCTTGAAGAGCTCCGAAGTGTGGCAGCCTAGGACGATTCTTCAACTTTAGACAGATAAATTGAAGAGAAATAACTAGTGTATGACGGTACTTGCTGTCTCAACACTGTCTTGATCATAATTTTTTTTGGTAATTTTGCCATTTTCCAAACTCTTATCAAATCCAGACAATGACTAAATCACATTCAGTCTTTTCTATTCTCTGTGCTTTTGTTGTTCTGTTGTTGTGCTTGCTGTCTTCAGAGGTATACATAATTAAAATGCTTCCCTTTTTAGTGGAGCTGGAATGATGAACAGTTTCTGTAAGCTTTGAAGACTTTTATATTCTGTCTTGTTACCGTTTGTGACTCAGCACTTTTATAAAATCCATGGTGATGTGTTTATGGACACAGTGGTGAAAGATTGGAGAGGACTCCTGGAGGTGTCTTGTGCAGCCTCCTGCTTTCACATTAGGATGTCCCCCATGTGACCAGTTATGTTTTGAGTGTCATCCGGAAGAAATTACACAGCCTCTTGGGGCAGCCTGTTCTAGAGCTTGCCCACCCTTGTGGTAATTTTTTTTTTCTTATATTACATTGAAATTTCCTGTATTCCAGCTTGTGTCTTTTGTGTTACATCCTTCTGCTCTCCACATCTGAGGGAGTCTGACTCTGTCTTCTGTACACCTTCCTGAAGGTGGTTGCAAACAGCCCTAAGATCTCCCCTTTTCTGAAGGCTGGAGTCATGTCCCTGATAACCACAGTGTCCTAAAACTTCTGTATCTGCTCTCTCAGTGCTTGTGAACTGATGAGTGGCATTCAGCTTTGATTCAGAATATGGATCCATAATGTGACATGGGGTACACTCGTTGTGGGTATTTTTAGTCTGTGAGAAATACGAAATAATTTGAGTTAATAATCTCCCAGACCAGCTTGCTAATACACTTGTTCATTGCCAACTTCCAGGTCAAGCTAAGGACTTAATAGGAATTTTTATGATGTTGGGAAAACAGGCACGAAGATTAGAACAGTTTGAATTATCTTAATTGATGAAGTGTGGCTTAGATAGTTTATAAATTTTAAGGCAGGATCCTCTAATGCATTGGTTTTTGCTATGTCCCTAGTTTGTCTGTAAAGAAGTTACATATTCTGTTTCAGAAACAAATTACTAGTATTAATTCCTTAATGACTTCCAGATCTGGAGATTGCATGTGTGTTGAAACATTTCTTAAAACTCCAGTACAGAAACTGGGATTTAGTGTAAAATGCAACGCTGGGGTCTGGTGCAGTTTTTCTTTTGAGAGAGTATGTGCTTGTTTCTGATTGGTCTCTATATGGAGTTGAAGATGATGATTTTGGTCTCTGCCCCTTGGAAAAGTTTGTTTCTCAATAATTTTCTACACTCTCAGCATTTGTACATACATTGAAGTCCTAGTACAATACATGCCAAAAGAAAAGTTTTTGGAATGTATTGGATAATAAAGAAAACATTGCCATTTCCTATGTCATCTTAGATGGTTAAATATTGTCCTGTCTTTAATGGTGTTAGCAGCTCATTTTGTAGGGTATTCACATGAAAATATTATTCAAGGGAAATAGAACTTGGTTCTGAACTGTAGAAGCTGCTTCAGGGAGAGAAAAAAAATGTAATTGCAGAAGATTACTGTAATACCAGATAGTAATTCTGTCCAGAGGTCCCACACATCTCCTTTATGGTCTGGCTTCTGGCCCATTAAGGTACAGCAGCTTTTCTTCACTGTTCTCTGAAAACTTATCCAATAAATTACTGTAAAAGTGGCAACATTCTCCTTTTTTATACCAATGTAGGTTTTTTTCACGTGGATTATTGTCTTTTTACCAAAACCACACTTGTTCATATTTCCTGTGCATCAAAATGCAGTTAAATTCAACTTTTTTCTGTTATTTTCACTGATCAACTCTGTTTCTTTCCTGTTTTTAAGCATGGTAGCTACTTTATTCTTTCCCCTCTGAGTGTGGCTATTCACTCACTGTCTTGACCAAGTAAATTTGTATCTATTTGCTCCATTTCTGTGCTTAGTACAAATGCTACATTTTCCTTCAGTGTCCGTAGTTGAGGCTGAATCCTTAATCTTTTTTCCCTTTTCTCTTTCTGCAAGGTGGTTATTGCTAATACTTCTACATCCACAGGTTTATTATAACTTTTCAACTCTCTGTATTTTAGGATGTACTAAATGCAGTTTCATAACTTCAGAATGGCCCTATTTTTTTTTCTCTAGAATACATCACAGGTCCCTCATTACTCTTTTCTTGTTTGTAGTTCTCACCTGTCTCCCTTCCAGTTTTGGAGCCCTGGTTCCTGCTAATGGAACGGTTTCCTCATGGCTCAGCCTCTACTTCTGCGTCTCATTTGCAGATGCTGTTTCTCCTTTCCTTTTGTCCATAGGTTGCTTTGCAGTCAAGAGATTTGGCCATTTGTTGTCCAGCTAAGTCAAATGGTTTTAGATACTCTTTGTAGGAGTGCTGCTGTGTGGAGGTGCAGTGTGGTGTTGCCTTCCAGGAGGGAATGCTGCATCCCACAGGGGCAGGCTCGGGGTCAGCAGACCCCTCATGCAGTGGGAGGAACTCAGTTGTGACTGTGAGGAGCACGTGGCTTCTGAAGTTGCCACGCCTGAGTTGTGGTTGGAATCTTACCCGTAGCTATTTGCCAGTGTTTTATTTTCAAAGTTTATTTATGGGTTTTTTTACAGCTCTGCAGCATCCACACATCTTTCTGAATCTTCTGTTCATTATGTCTGTGCCTGCCTTGTCCCTGATCATATGAATGTACATTTTGCTGTCGATTAAACATGACCCTTGCACGTGTTTTTTTTTAATTTGATATGTTTATGGGTCAAATTTTAAGTTTCTAACCCAGGTTTAGTTTTGGGGAAGGACTTCAGAACTTGAATTAGTGGTAAGTGAAACCTTGAGAATATCCAGTTAGCATATAAAAGATTCATAGCACATGATCACCACAAAACTTGGTTTGCTTTCTTGTGTATATCTGACTTTGGAACCCATAATATTTTAGGATTTATTTTTAGTATGTTTTCTTTAAAAAGCGTAGATACTTAGTGCAAGGCCTGATGTTTGTAGGTGGATACCACTACAATTATTGCAGCATTTTCTTCTACAAAAGTGCTTTTCTTCCTAGTAAAATTTCTGAAGACAAAAGTCTAAATTTTAATATTAACCGTATGACTTTGAAATATATTTTTAATGAAGGTTGTGAGATATGACATCTGTGTCGTATATGATTTGATTTTTTTTAAAAGCATAATGGCAAAATAGGTATATACACACACACACAACCACATGCATTACGTGAATTTGACTTTTGTCACCAGCTGGTTGTGCTTGTAGAGATCCACGTGCTTATCTTGGTAATTACAGGTATTAGTGTATTTACGTTGTGTGTGTTTGTGTATAAAGAGTATAATATAAGTATACTTTTCTTTAATAATAGCAGATTATCCAGTCAACATCTGCTCAAACTGTGAAACGAACCCCTGCTTGCCAGACTACCCAGATTAGGATGCCAGTGGTAATAACTCAGACCATTAGACCACAAGGTATGGGTTTCAATGTTTTAGTGAGATTGTTACCTTTGTATGAATTTCGTTGTAATTACAAACGAGTAGCATGGAAAAACTTACAGTGTTGACATTGGCAACATTGTTGACATTTATTTTTTACCTCATGCTGGCTGAAGAATGCATGTTTTCATATGCAGTTTCAAGGTGTTTTGGACCAACAGTGAAATGTTTTGAAACAACCTTAGGACTAAACTCTCACGTGTTTAGCTCCTTACTTAGCAGTTTTTCATGGAAAGTTCTAAACCAGGTCAGGAACTTGGCTCTCACTGTCCTAAACTGTAACTCTGGGCCAAGAAAGAAATTCTTCATTTTCCTGAAGCCTAGTGGTTACCTCAATTTAATCATCCTCCTTCTAATTCAGACTCCTGAAGCAGAACATGGTAATCCCCATCTCTGCAGCTACTGAGGTCAAGGTGGGAGCTGTAGGGAAATTTCTCAAGCCTCAGGTTGGTTCTCCTTGACTCCTGTCAGTATGTTTACTTTTTGGTGAGGTCAGAGACTGACAACAGCAACCTGACATGCCGTGATTAGCCACAGCATGTGGTTTGTACACACCTTCCTCATCTGTCTGGGCACAGGTGGGTTCATGTCTGGCTGATACTTCCCACTTTTTATGAGGATTCTTGAAGCCTTCTTGCTTCCTAATAAATACCCATTTGTTTCTTTCTACCACTGAACCTCTTAGGCTTGGGTTTTATTTTTTCTGAGTATGTGTGAGAGTATCTTACTGGATGTGGGCATTTACATGATTGAGGGTTTGTAATGGAATACAGAGCTTGTCATCTTCAGGTACTGAATCAGGAATCAAACTAGTTTAAATGCACATAAAAGCTATTGCTGCCTACTCGACTTCATTGCTTGGTCTTTTTTGATCTCTTTGGGAATAAAAGCACCAAAACTGTGTAAGAGCAGTTGATGTTTTACTTGCTCTGTTCTCTTAGGGGAATCCAAAGGTTGAATGGACACAGAGACCAAGCTGTCGCTGTAATCCTGTAGGCTGTTTTTCCAAGTTAGGAAGAAATACATTTGCTCACCATAAAATGTGTTTGATAGCACTGATACTCATGTCCTGAGTTTATAACGTGTCCATGCATCTTATAGCATGAGCTTTCGCTTCTGACTAATGTGTCTGAGAGTGAAGGCAGATTTCATTTTTTTACTTGTTCAGTCTCCAAGTTGTGAATGTCAACAGTGTGCTGAGAATTTGCATGATACTGGCATCTTTTTTTTTTTAACCAGTACATTCAGAATATGAGTTCATTCTTGGTAGCCCTTGATCAGCCAGTGCAATGCAACTTAAGTGGCAGTTTGGCTCGTGGTAGACAGTGGTTTCCTAAAAGCCAATTTATGCAAGATCCTACTGTCTGGTGAGCTTATTCCAATTCTCAGGTTTGGTTAAGCCCTCCAGTATATTGTTCTATTTACCCAGACAAAACAAACAAGAATAGGCATTTAGAAAACATCCCAGCATAAAACCAGTCATCCTGCAGCCCATGTCTAAGGGAGCAGTCTGCCTATGTGCTGGCAGCACTGTCAAGAGTGCTTCATTGTGATCTATTGTTAAAACCTCTTTTTGTAAACACCAGTGTAATGATATTTTATACTGACCTAGGTATTCCTGCAGAAGGAGATAATATACTGGAATAGGACATCATCTAAATAAAAATTACAGTAGCATCATTTCATGGAGTGTGACTTGTTAAGGATAGTTACATCAGAACTGAGCTGACCTCCACAAAATGCTGCACTTTCCTCCTTGACAGGAGCGAATCTCCCAAGTGTAATGTATCTTCAATACATCCATGTGAACAGACTGTAATGCTTCTTAAAATGATAGTTTAGATAAAACTGGCAGGGTTTAAGGACTTCTATATAAATAAAGTTACTTCCATGCCAGTGGAAGTAACACCATTGTTACTGCATGAAAAATTCACACTCCTTTACCAAAGCACTCTACTAATATAAAATTAGGTGACTTCCATCTTATGGATGGAGGAATTGAGCCAAATAATAAAGTAATTAACCAGAGTATTTGTTGCAGCTATTTAACCTGTGCTGAAATACAGCTAGGAATTTATAAGCTCCTAAATTTGGGCTTATTTTTGTAGATCATGCTGATTAAAATTTGAAGCAAGAATCCAGTGGTGAAAGACTCTGTATGTCATTACCAATCCCGTGAAATATCTAGGCCCACAGGTGATTTTAATTTTCAAAATATGCGCTGCCCTGTAGAAAAAATGGATGTTTTAGGCATATTTTATGTCTAACTCTTAGTCATGCACAATTGTGATTTAATTAAACCAGAAAACTTAAATGTCATCCCAAATTTTGCATTCACTTTGCCAGATCAATTGAGTAGAATTACATATGCTTGGGATGAATGTGAGACTTAATTCTTCCATATCCAGTGCAGACACACTGTTTTCCTGAGACCAGGAAGTGAACTGCTCTGTTGCTGTACCCTTTTGAGTTTTGGGGGTGTTTTTTGATCAAAAGTTATCACCTGTAGAAGACAAAGCATTGATACTGATTCCAAAGAAATATAATATTAATTCTGGAGGAGTGCTGTTGTTACTTTAATTTTGCCATTGCAATAATTTTCAAGGTTAACTCATTTTTAATCTTCTAGTTCTTAACTGTACAAAGCAGAAATCTGCTAATTTTCATTGTTGTATTATTTCTTTCCTTCCTTCCAGTTCACTTAGTAGAAAACCTTTCCATTAGTTCATCTGGAATAGATGAATGAATTGTCTGGTCCATGAACTAATGCTGTCTGTGACATCTCATGGACCTTGAATATTCTGATGACAAAATATTTTTATTCCCCAGGCTTGAGCCTGAAGTTCTAAATCTGGTTTTGTATTTGCTAATGTTGAGAGTCCACATTACAGTTTATTTATACAGATGGAGAACTCAATAAACACTATCAAATTAGTTTCTCTTTAAGATCATATGTTGGAGTTGATGAAGACTTCCAAAAAAAAAAAAAAATGAAATGCAGGACTCATTCAAAGCTAACAGCTTTGGATTAGCCAAGAAGTGTTCTTAAAAGGATTTATTAGGATAGTTGTGTTTCAGGTTTTTATTATTCATGAAAGAAAAATACTGTAACTCTGCTGAGGTTCTTACCATGCCATTTATGTGCAACTGAGTCATTGGGGTGCAGGAACAACTTTCATATCCTTCTCAAAGTCTCGAACACTGCCTCTGTAATGCTCCACAGAATGGAGTGATACACAAGAAAAAGGTGAGCTCTTTTAAATCAAGTAGACATGAGTTATTTTTTCATGCCAAAACACAGATGGGATTAAAGGAAACACAGAATGTAACCCAAGTAAATGTGTTTAGGCAGTCAAGGAATGCTTACTCCAAAAGTTTCATGTCAGAGAGGAATTAAGATCTCTTTAATTTACTGAATGTCCACCACACTTTGGCTCATTTAGAAAGCCCTGTTTTACTTGTAATTCAAGACCTGTAAAGTCTAGATACAGACAGGAATTATTTTTGAGTCATTTTCAAGATAAGAAAGCAAAAGACAACCTTTATGGGGGGTGTGTGTCAAATTTGGCAATAGTGTTTTTTCTTTTATATGCAGTGCAAAACATTTTAAAATACATGCAGTGCTTTCAGCTCCGAAAGACATGTTTTCACTGCAATAAAGAACAATTTCTATATAGAAAATGTAAAAGACATAGTTAATACCCTGAGTGACTCTGACTTAAAGTATTTGTATTAAGAACATTTCAGATTCTCCTTTTTTATTCTGTACAGATTATCCAGAAAAGTGGTTTACTGGCAATTGCAAACACACTTATAGCCATTATAAATATTATAGCTGTTTATGGCCAATGGTTTTCAGTTTTGCAATCTTCACTGTTCCGTAAATATTGAACAAACTGTAATGTTCATATAAATTTTGTATTTTAAATTGTTCTTCTTCAGCATGTAATCTTTAAAAATAATAACTTCCTTTGTTTGCAATTTACAGACAGTTAAATTTAGTTCCTGGACAGAAGGTTCTTTGATGTAAATTGTCTAAGACAGCTCATAATAACATTGCTTGGTGTTTTTCAGGCACAGTAGGGAAGGCACCAACAATACAAGCCAGTAAAAGTCCTGGGGGCTTTGGTGTTCAGGTCTCTGCAAATCAGAAAAACAAGCTGAATGACCCTGGAGGTGGTTCTTTCAGGTAAAAAAAGAAAAAATAATAATGAAAAAATGCAGCAGGGTGGTTGGGGGGAATCTGAAGTATAAAACAGAATTTAGAATTGGTGTAACACCAGAGGGCAGTCTTTTACAATAATTCCTGTCTTTTTTCCCTGAGATTGGATGGCAATGTTCATACTTAATTCTGTTTTTTGAAAAGGGAGGGGATCATTACTTATCTTGGGGATTTTTCTCGAAATGCACATTTTAATGTTTAGCAAAACCCTAAGTTCTGTGGATTATAATAAAACTTCTGCTGAATGGAATTACGTGCATGAGGATTTAAAAGAATCTGTGGTTGGTGTTATGTATTGGATTCTCCTGCTCCTCTGGAATGTGTCTTGCTGGGAAGATCCTGGTTGTGAGGACAAGGCCTCTGTGGAGTGGCCCCTCCTCGGCCAGGGACAATCCTGGGGGCCTGGGAGGGGATCCCTGAGGGTGGGGGATTGTTGGTCTTGGTTTTAAAGAGAAGACTTTGCTGCATCTGAGCTTCCTGTGCTTCCTTAGCTCATAGGGGTTGGGTGGTTTGTGGGCCCCTGTAGGAATCAGGTGCCGCAAAGGTTCAGCACGGTAGCAGTGATGCACTGAGCTGCTCTGCCAGTTCTTTAGTACTCCAAACTCTTCTTTATATATATTTGGGATATTTTTACTTTTTGTAATGAAAAGCAGATCTTATGTTTACTGCATTTTGCTCTCGCTAACACCATTTTAGTTGTGTTAAAATATTTTCCTTCTTTATTGAATGACAAAATATTCCTAGATTTTAATGTTCATCTTCTGGGATTCTTATGTTTCTCTGACATCATCAAACCACTAATTAATTTTCAGGCTTATGCTTTTGCAGGTGTAATAAAAGAGAATTTGTAGCTCTTTGAAATATCTCTGCTTTGAGGCATGTCAGTATTGTAACTAATAGTGGTAGTACTTAGTATTAATCTGGAAGCAAAATCATTCAATTTTTTATTTTCCAATGCTTTTGCCTCCCACTGAGTATTTAAATGAATTAAAATGTCTGTTGGGTTCAATTGTACTGTCTTAATAAGTATTTTTTATGTTTGTAAGCAACATGAGCATTTATTCTTCGTTAGTATAGCTTTCAATTTTACATACACCAAAAGGGACAGCATTTTTTTAACTGGATGTTGTAAACTGTGCCAGGATTGATTCTTGCATTCACTTAGTTTATACATAGAATATATTAGGTTAGCTGGAATTGTTAATTTTCCCTTGGGGAGAAGCAAATGCTCAAGGCACTGATTGATAAATCAATAAATCTTTAGTGAGTTTGGTAAATAAGCTGTCAAGGGTGTATGTCATTTTTCCTCTAGAGAACAAATTTTAGTCAGAATGAATGTGTTTGTTTCCTTACATTGTTTTCTCCTTCAAAATAGTAGGACACAAAGCTGCATTTAAATAAGTCCATAAAATTGCAAGGATTTATTAAACAGCAGCAAAGATCAAGCTTTTTCCTGATATCTTAACAAAGAATTCAGTTGTTTGCATATTTGCATTTCAACCCCTAACCTCTCCTGAGGACAAATAGATGTCTGACTATTAAGCCTAAAGGCACAGAGCTGGAAATCTGTATTAATCCTCTGAATGCTGACTAGTTTTCCTCAACATTCCCAGCGTGTGTGAAGAATGTGTTTTTAGCCAGAAGGCAAACTGGCATCTAAAGCAAAGCAAGAATTTTGAAAAATAGTTGTGTTATGTATAAATTTATTTTGCCCTTAGTGTTTTATTATTGCATATTTGTTTCATTATTTTGCGTTCTGCTTTCTTTAAAATAACTTACTTGAGCTTTTCACTTTTGTGAGTGAAGTGTTGGTCACTAGAAACAGAAATTTGAACTTCATCATTTTCTTTTTTTTTTTTTTCTATTTTGGACTGTAGGAGATACAAGATGGAATTACATGAAAGATCTAGCAATTAAGAATTTTGCAAATTGCATCTATGCCTTTAAGGTCAGCATTTATTAATGAACTGCAAGACTGCTTACATGAGTTCACTGTTTGTTACAGTAGCTGTTCTGTGATGCAGAGTTCTCAACCCAAGATTTCTGGAATGTGAAGCTGTGCTTGTGAAATTTTAGATCACCTTTTTTGGTATTAAATTTATTGTTGCTGTATTTTTCAGAGAGAACTACAGACAACCCCAGTTAGTTGACTTTTCAACTCTGTTAATACCTAAGGACAGAAATTTGAATTCCATTTTTAGTAATTTTTCTGTTTGTTTTGCAAGCAAAGGTCTAGGCTTAGGTTTGTACCATAACAGGCCAGCCTGAGGTTTCTGTAGCTGAGAAAAGCAAAAATCCCACTGAAGTCTGCCAGGGACCTGCATATTTGTCCACAGCTGCTGCTCATCACCTCGTAGGTCCCCTCAGAGCTCCCACTGACACCAGCTTCTCCTGATGGTGGTGAAAGCAGCAGGCTCTCAAGTGATTTACCCACAGTTCAGGTAGTGGCCATTATAAGGAACCCGTGGAAACATTTGTTCCTGCTGTTGAGATGGAATAATTTCAGTTGGAAGGTCCAGCTTCCCGCTTGAGGCAGCTTTGGTTGGATCAGGGACCGGTCCATATGTGCTCTGCATTTCTCCAGGGATGGAGGTGGATGTTTGTCCTCCTGTGTTATCCCAGCACTTCCAAACTGTGCTGAGCAGGGCTCGGTGGCCCTGCATGGCAAGGCCAGAAGTGAGCAGATCTGTCCCTTAGTGTGTGGGATGCTGCTGTGTTTTGTTTGCCATAGGGTGCCAGGTAGCCAGGTGCTCCTTCCTTTTTGCAGCAACCTTTCTTTTTCTGAAGTGGTATTTCCAAGTTACATCTGACCTCCTGGAGCCTGTCAGTGTCAGGTTTTATACAGCCAGTGTGTTGGAGTTTGTTTTCAGAGATAGTTCTGTGAAGTCTCTGAGATCATTTGAAGCTGCTCTTAGTATCTGTATTTTATTCTGCTGTCTGGCTGCATTTTGAGGTAGAGTCTACGTGGAGATCAAAAATTTGTTTTCAGACCTCTTCTGAATAGCCAAAAAAATTTCTTGTCTAGTGTTTTATTTTCATTTTTAAAAATAAAATTTTAACAGCATAGCTCTGACAAAGTGCCTCAAAATGCCTGATGTTACATCTAATAATGTGCAAAGCAGCTTGCCCTTGAAGTGGTAGAAAGCTAATGTAGATGTTAAATGGATAACTTCAAAATTTTCATCTCAAAATGGTGTGTGACAAAGCTTTGCCCTTGAAGTTTCTTAGTTTTTCCAAATGAGTATTGCAAGCTATAAGGTGACTGTGATTTTTCCATGTATTTCAAAATATAGAAAAATGCTGACTGTAAATGCAGTATGTTCTGTCATCTGTTCTGCTTATCAGGGAGAGGATTCCCCATAGCCCATAAATGAATTGTGTGCCAAAGCAGTATTAGGGAGACATTTGGAATAAACATTATAATTAATGTGTAACTAGAACCTATGCCATTATAAAATACAATACAGTAGTGGCTGTTCCAGTAATTTCACGTCACCATTTATGTGCAGTGTATTGTTGTTAATGTCTGATCGTGTGATCCATGGAATCTGTGGACTTTCTCAGAGTCTTGTGTGCATGTAGGGACTTTGTCCTACTGACATGCAGTTTCCCTTGTCAGAGAGAGGGGTACCAATAGTCTAATGTTGTCTGAATTGCTTTATGCATTCTTCTGGCTTATTTGGGAGCAGTTCAGTATTGCAGTTTGGAACAGCATTGGCTCAAATCTCACAAAGTGCATGAGGAAGAAAAACTCTGCAATCATGAAGTTAAAGTTTGTTCATAAAGAAAATGCTACCAGATTTTTATAATGGCTTGTCTTAGTTTAAACAAAATCTTTGAAACCTTTTACAGATAACTGTGCGAATACTTTGGGTTTTCTTGCTTATTTTCAGATAGGTTTTTTTGGTAATTGCATGAGTGTTTTTAATGAAGAGGAAAGAGAAAGTTGTTAAAAGAGGTTGAATATAGGAGGAAGAATTGGACTCCTGGACTATTTTAAGATACAGTTTGTTTTTGAAGGGAGTTTGAGAACTCATGATGTCTTAAAAATATCATGTGTGTTGGAATGCTAGATTCATCCTATAAGAGAATTTAATTCAGTGAAAACCAGAAATATTTACTGAAACAGTAGAATTAGGATGGGCATAATAATATATACCAAGAAATATGAAATTGTTAAATACCATGCTCTGATGAAAAAGGAAAGATAGACAGTAATCATCAGTCTAGATGACCACTGGATGGCATCTTTGTTCCATAGAATGACTTCTGAAAACTCACTTATCTGGGCTTTAAAGTTCACTTTTATAGGAAATTGTTTGGCAAGAATACCAACTCTCTTTATAGATAAATGTATGTTTCAGTATCCAAACATTCTTCATCATGAGGTTCCTTGAAGTAAAGAAGAATGTATGGATAAGGTTTTTCCTGTCTGGAAAATTTGTAGTCCCAGCTGTGATTAATATATTTCTTATCTGTCTTCCATGTAATACTGAAAAAAAAAAAAAGGATGTGCTTGCAGATTGTAGCTTGCAAGTGTAAGAGGGAAGAAAATTATTCTGTCCAGGAGTTACAGCGATGGTCTTTGTAAGTGCTATTGCACTGGTTTTGATAATTCCATTGAGATCTAGTTTGTGCCCAAAATACTTGTCTGGTTTTATTTCAGAAAATATTTATAATGTGGTCACAGATCTGTATGCTGAATAAAAATTGGAGTAGCTAAACTGCTAAGCAGGAGGAAGGTAAAAGACCGACTGTACTTTCTTCAGCTATGAAATAAAAGGAGAGAGAAGTATAAACTTCCCTTAAAAGTTGTGTTCTGGAAGTCAAGACTGCTGTCTTCATTATTTTTTTAATGGGTGATTGCTCGAAGGAGATGAAAGTACCTCTGGTGTGGACATACAGGGCTGAGACCTGCTTGCGGCTGGCCGTGTTGTGCCTGGCTGTGATGAGGGCTCGCTGAAGGGAGCGGGGCCGGGTGCGCAGCCAGCATCGGGACCCTGCTCTGCCGGGCTCCTCCGGGGCCTCGTGCCCCGCCGCTGGCAGCGGCACCCGCACCCACCGCCGTGTGAGGGCCCACGAGGGATCGCCGCTGCAGCTGTAGTTTGGTCAGTTTCAGCTTTATTTTGAAATTCTGGGTTCAAGTCTGTGTTCCAAAAGCTTCCGCTATTTTATGTAGTTCAGAGTTTGTATTCTGATAACTGCCTTGATAGGAGTCTGGTTTTCCCATGGTTTGAGGCCTGTTGGATTTGGGCTTTGTGAGTCGTGGGTGATTCTCATTCTATTTCAAGCATTCAGGTTTTAACCTGACAAAACCATAGTTTCTTTCAGTTTTACCTGTGGTTTTTCATTTGTGGAATTACAAACTTTAGAACTGGTCACTGAATATCTAAATCGATGTTGGTTGTGTGGTGTTGGGGGCAGTCCCGGGTGGGCCGGGTGTGGGCATGGAGCCAGCTCCTCATGTCAGAGGTAAAAGTGACAGGGTTTGAGGGGCACCTCTCCTAGGAAGAAAGGCTGAGAGAATTGGAATTTTTCAGCCTGGAGAAGAGAAGGCTCCAGGGTGACCCAGTTGTGGCCCTTCAGTACCTGAACGGAGCCTGCAATAAAGATGAGGAGAGACAATTTACAAGGGCCTGGAGTGACAGGACAAGGGGGAATGGCTCCAAACTAAAAGCGAATAGGTTACGTTGGATATTAGGAAGAATTATTCCCTGTGAGAGTGCTGAGGCTCTGGCACAAGCTGCCCAGAGAAGCTGTGGCTGCCCCTGGATCCTTGGAAGTGTCCAAGGCCAGGTTGGACACTGGGGCTTGGAGCAGCCTGGGATAGTGGAAGGTGTCCCTGCCCATGGCTGGAGCCCAAAGCTCTGGATGAGCTTTTAAGTTTCCTTCCAACCAAAACCATTCTATGATGTTGCAACACTCTTCTCAGGAATTTCATTTTAAAACAAGAAATCAAGTGCTTAACACTCCTGGAAATTAGTAGAAGCTTAATTAATTAAGAAATTAAATTTGTGTAGCATTTTTCTGAAAAGCATTGTAAAATATTCCATTTTCTGCCTGAAGTGTTCAGCACATTTCTGCAGGTTTGCACAAATGAAAGTCCCTTCTTGACTTCTTCCCACAAAAGAAATCAAAACCAGTATCTATGTAACCATAAAAGTCCTCCACCAAAATTGGCTGCTGTAGTGCAGATAACAGGAAAAGTATGGGAGGAGAAGGAGGACCTAGATTATGGATTTCTGGATTTCCCTCCTTTTGTTCTCAGACCTTACTTGCAGCTATTGGTTTTTACTCTGGGCATTAAGCTTGTTACATGTGAGAAAGTATTTTAGGGTGCACAGGATATCATGTATGTAACAATTTTAAAAATATCTTTTAAATTGGGCTTTTGTTTGTTTACTTTATACGATAATTGGAGTCTAGACTTGAATGGTTTTTTCCCATATAGATATTCTGAAAATAATATTCTCAAAGGTTGTTTAATCACTCTAGAATATGTTGAAATAGTGTTTGTGTCAATAATAGCTGTGAAACAGAATGTGCTAAATCCAGATGGCTGTTTCCACAGCTCTGAGTCATACCTCAGAGAGGTAGGAGGTAAAAGATGCTTGGGAGATACTAGTATGGAAACTCAAATTTGTTTGCACTTTCTCAAGCTGGTAAAAAGGATATTGCAGGGCAGAAAATGGCCTGGGAGTTGCTATCATCTTCTCAAATGCAGCTCATTTTCCTAAGACTTGTTGACACAACTGATTTTTGTATGTTGCCAGAGAAAATACCAGCACATACTCAAGCCACACTTGGATCCCAGGATTACCTGTAAACTCAGCATGGTCAAAGAATCTTTCCTGACTGTTGCTGAAAATGCTTTGATGCCCATTTTAGTAGGAACTCATGAAACAGTGTAGGATTACAAATTCATGTTTTTACTTTTAATTTCTGGTACTTATTTTACTATTTTATGCATAGTTTTCATTATTAAGAGAAAAGCCCAATGTTCTGTCGTTAGTGGTGATCATTGCCTTTAGTTTCCTGATCATCCTGGTTGCATTGATATCACTGACTCTGAGATGAAGACACCTCTGTCACACCTTCCGTTACCAGTCAAATTGTCCTGCTTCTGATGTGTTCCTATTACGGTCAGAGAAATACGGGGTTATTTCTGAATGTAGAATATATTCTGTGAAAACGGAGACGTGGAGTTGTATCTCAGTTGGCCCACCCACTGGGCATGTGGCATGATGATTACTTCTGGAGAGGCAGATGATAAAACAAGAGGAATGTATTACATGCAGAATTGTTTTTATATGGCTTTTTTTTTAATTGTAGAGATGATGACGACATCAATGATGTTGCCTCTATGGCTGGTGTTAATCTTAATGAAGAAAGTGCCCGAATTATGGCTACCAACTCTGAATTGGTTGGAACCCAGATCAAGTCCTGTAAAGATGAACCATTTCTTGCTGCTATACCTCTCCATAAACGCATACTTGAAACGGGTGAGAAGCACATCCTTTCCTTCTGAGAGTGTTTCCTTCAGAGTGATGAGGTTCTGAGGAACAGAATATGCTTAGCACTTAAGATGTTTTTTTAAGCATTCGATTACATAATTCTGTATCTCTAAACTTTCAAGGTTTTTGTGATAAAAGTAACTTACCTCAAGTTGGAAATAAAGTAGCGTGCTGGTACTTTTAAACTTCATGCTTTCCCCATGTTTTTTATATCCAAGGATCTCAAAGCTCTTTGCAAACATTAATTATTTCTCACAGTCCTCCTTCATGTTTTACACATGAGAAGATTGAAACAGAGAGGTAAAGTAAGTAGTACAGGTCACAGAGGACACCTGTGAATAAAATAACATTTAACAGAATGTTTAAGTTTCGTGTCAAGATTTTCTTTCCCCATACAATTCAGTTCTTAACACCTGCATCTATTTAAGTTCGTAGTGATTTTATTACAGCATGTTTTCAAAAAGCTGTGTTTATTTATCATGGCAAAAAGCTGTGTTTATTTATTCTGCCATTTGAAAATGGAAGTTAAAAACTGTAGTAGAATAACTGTTCGAAATCAGTGATGTTTTAAGGTTAGGAAATATGCTTCTATAAGATAGAATGTATTTTATATTACGTACTTTATTAATATGCACTTTGTGTTCTAGTACCTAAATGTTTATTTTTCAACATAATTTTGGTAGTGTTTTCAGTGCCATCAGTGTCTTAACATATTAAGCTCCAATTGTTTAGGGGTGAAAATTGTGTCTCTTTCAAACCTGTGCTTATGTCACAAATTTTTAGGGATCTAGTTCTCAGAGTTTTAAAGATAAGACCAAAATCTTGTTGCAAATCAGTGCAGTTAGGTTTTTTTAAGTCATGTAGTTGCTTCTGAAATGCTATTTGTGTTTTATGTTCATTGAATTAACGGGAGCCTTTTTGTATTGCAGTTGCAGGCAAGTTCTTCATTGACTTATTGTCAGACTTCACTCTTGTACTTTACTAAATGCCATTTTAAGTTCCCCTTCAGAGAAAGGAATGGTTTTGCAGGCTGTAGTCACCTCGCTGTGAGGATGTGATGACGGCGTGGGGTGCGGCTGGGAAAGTGTGTCCTGCCTGTTGGGACTGGCTTAGCACCACCTGAGACTGGAGCCAGCGAGGTCTTCCTGAAATGTGTCTGAGAAACTGTTGTGAGGGATGCTCACATAATAGTTTCTTACAGGTGTAAGAAAGGGAAAAGGCAACAGAGATAAAACTGTTAAAAAGAATGGGAAATCAGTAATGAATTTGCCACATAAGCCTTAATGAGCTGTTTGGCTGTAACAACTGCTGCACAACATGGAGCTGTAATTACAAGTGCAGGACTTGCAGGAATCTGTACATACTTTAAGAGCCACGGAACCCATCACACTATTCATCACTGCCTTTTGGGGTTTGCTCCTCTGAGGAACAAATCCCTATGGCTGTTTTTGAAGCTTTATTGGCTTTGATAATTGAAATGAAACTTTCAAAGCTTTTAAAAGCAGCTGCAGGGATTTACTTCTGAAAAGCAGTGAATCCAGAAGAGCGGCCACTCCTAGTGATCTCCTGCAGCCACTTTTAGAGCTTTATTTTGGTTTTACATGAAGCCTTTTATAGTTTTGAAAGTGGCTGTGGAGTTCAGAAGTGGCTACTATCTGGGATCTATGGCTCTTGAGGAGAGAATTCCTTCAGCTGATTTTGAAGTTTTAGAAGCTGGATTTTCACTGTGTGTGGCCGGATTTGTTGTTTGCTTAGGACCACACACAAGTTTAGTAATTTGTGCTACTGGGCACTTAAAATAATGACATTGTAAGTTCACAACAAGGCTCAGTGTTGTTGTACGTTGCTGTGACTACACCAGGACTAAGCAAAGCGCCTGTGACCTTCTCGAGCACGTTAAGAAAAGTCTGTTATGTGAGTTCTCATTCTGCTGTTTTCATTATGCCTGTTGACAAATGAGATAAGATACATTGTTTCTTCTTACTTTTGCCTGAATATGACTTAAACAGATGTTATTTTCTACCTTTAGGTCTATTCATATTTAATCACTTCAGTTTTAGGGCAGGTTTTTAATGTTTTAGTAAAAGAGAGATTTGTGGTGTGTACAGTATTAGGAAACAGTTCTTGTCTCCTTTCTCAGAAGCTAGATCTTTCAAGTTTTCTGTAATATTAATCTCCTCCTCTCTTTTCTGAGTAAGAGCTCTGTCGAGCAACTCAGTAGTGTTCCCCAAAGGCTGTTTCAGAGATTGTGCTTCCATTCACCAGAGTCAGTATATAAACTGCTAAAGTGAGAGCAGATGCTCTTCAGACTTTGGCAGTAACCACCAGCCAGATGCCTCAAAGTCATAGTGAAAGAGGTTTCTTAATATATTGTATGTTCTTATCTCTACTTGAGCTTGGCACTGTTACAATCCAAAGTTTATTTTAAATCTGAGGGACTAATATTGATCCATATAAATGGAAGAAGTAACTGAAAGGTAATTCATGCAAAGATATTCATCTGCTTCCCTCATGCTTCCTTATCCAATTTTGTATCTAGTCATTTTGGGCTGGTAATCATTGACATTTGTTCATGTAGGAAGGCAAGGCTGTGACTGTTTCAAATTCTTCTTTGATGCAAAATCAAGAGTGGGTCTTTCTCAGCAGATAATGTATTTCTTTTGTTATTCCATACGGAATCATAAAACTTTAAACTCTGATCTTTCTACATGACAGCATAGCACAATGAAACATATACAAAGGGTTGTAAGGCTTTTGTTTCTGGTTTTGGGAAGTTGAGAGGCAGAGGTTGATATTTATCATGAATGTGCATGCCAACTCCTAGAACTTTCTAGGTCTTTAACTTTGTTAGTAGAACAAGCATTGTTTCTTCAGAGGGCAAGCAAGCTGATTAGACCCTCACAAATAAATAATGCTGAAAACTGCTGGCTTTTCCACATGGTTTTATGGGAATGATACAAGAAAAACAAGTGTAATGATTTGTGATTGTTTCACTTTTGTTCATTCATAAGTTATTTCTTGCTGGGTAAGAATGCAGTGTTAGTTAGGTTTTAGAAGCTAGTTTTTGACATTCTGAGTTTTTGCTGTTTACTGAATGAGGCAACAGGCAGCCCTTAATAAAGCAGGTTTTTAAGTGTGACATTTTTCTGTAGTTCATAACCATCTTGAGAAAATAGGGACTCCTTGGCTTTAATTCCTTGCTTACAGCATGGTTTTTGAGTGCAGATAAGAACGAGGCTGCACTGCATTTTATATTAAATGTTAGTGAGAGGTAGCAGGACACAGCGAAGGATGGTATAAAACATGATCCTTTTTATAATGCCTGGTAACTAAATCCTTGGAAAAAGGGAACAGCTGTCTCTTGTACTTTTCTGAGAACTTGGTGGTCTCTCAAACCTCCACTGAGGGTTCCAAAAATCTTTGATTTCTATTTTGTGACCAACAGAGCATGATACCTTAGGCTTAGAATCTGCAGCAGCTTATTAATTCCCACAACTTTTAGTTATAACTGATTTCTTCTACAACCAGGTGATGCCATTTTGCTTTTATTAACTATCCCTATAATGTCACAACTTGTGGTGAACCCTAACCATAAATTAACTGTCATAATGCAGTAATATTTAAGCAGGAGTTTGGCATACTCTATTCTTTGACTTAGATTGTTCCTTCCTCTCTTTCTCTTCACTTTCAGTGTTCTTCACCCCATTTTTCTACTTCAGTTTTATTGCTACAGAGCACTGGCTGAATAGAGCAGATGTGGCAAAGAAATCCGGGACTAGTTTGGCCACATTGAATACATTTTAACTGTTCACCTTGTATCTTTCAAATTATTTTAACTTAAATACATATGATAGAAATTTATTGGAGAATCAGCAATGATATTTTTATTTCACATTAATTTAGAGTTTTTTACATCTACATTAAGCAATCAAATTTTCTATAGCATGATTTTACAAAATGCTGTATTTGTTTGTTACCTAGCATTGTTATGAATGTCCTTTGGAAAAAGTCTGTTACACTGACTTAGCATACATCTGCAATATTTCCCATCACAAACGTAGTCCTGGATTCTCTTGCTTCGTACAAATACATTTTTAGTCTAGAACACACATAGTGGTGCATGCCAATTATTATAAAGCTTGCAAATGTGCTGATGAATCCAGTTTCTCCTGGATTCAGTTCAGTAGTTAAAAGGCCTACAGTCTTCTTTAAAGCAGCTTCAGAGAAACTTGTCTGGTTAGAATTAAGCCGCTGTTTCTGTCAATATAGCAGTTGTATGGTTAGGCTTAACATAATTTGTAGATTTACCTTTTTGTTATTCTACATGTAAAATATTTTTTTAATTCTGTCTGATGAAATATTGATCATTGCTCTGCCTTGATTCTGTCTTTGTTCAGCCACACTTGAATTGCATGTCTGCTATAAAACTGCATGTTAAAACATACAGAAATAGCTTATCTGTGTTTTCTGTATTCTAGAGTGTATTGAATCTACTGTGTGGCATCACAGTGGCAGCAGTTGTGTGCATATGTATATATTTAAAATAAAGAACTTGTATGCTCCAGAGGGCATTTTATATTGCTAAACCATGTTAAAACACGTAGGGGTATCCTTCATGGAACCAGGCCAGGTGATTTCAGCCTCTATTTAAAAGCATTTGTTATTAGTTCAGTAAGTCTTTCTGTCATCCTCCTTTCCTGGGTTTGTTTGTCAACATTTGTGTTCATGTTTGAATGAGATGAAGCTGTCCTATTGATGACTGCTCTTTCATATACAGAGCAGCTCTAACATAAAAGTATAGTTGTTTCTCTGGTTGCTTTACTTTAGAGGGCTTTTATAGCTGCTTCAATTACAGTGGTTGTGGGTTCTGAAATTCTGAGCTCTCCAATTGCCTGTGAATATAATTTTTTGTTTTCACTGCGCTTTTTGTTGATGTGACTTAGTTGTTTTCACTGCTAACTTTTAACGTTTTGTCCATAAGTTGATTTGTCTTCAAACCGAAATATTCGTTTGAATATAATTTTTTCCATCAGCATCTTTCTGTCAGGATGATCTCCTTAAATGCCTGTGGACATAACTCTTGATTGTGTTTGAGGATTGCTCTAACACCTACCTGTTCATAAGTGTGGCAGTTTGAAGTCATGCGCTGTCCTAAGGACGTGCTTAGTCTGCTTGAACTGTACCTTCAGTGGAGTTCTCTGAGATTCTACTTGAGTATTCTTAGGGAAAAAAAAGGTCATGTTAGGTTTTGGATAATCCAAATTGCAAGTTACTGTGCATGCCAAAAGCACAGATTTTATCTAGTTTCTGTAAACTTCAGTCTGGCACAGCAGAGATGTGGCAGGTGTAGAGATGTATCCACGTTCTGACATCCGGAATAGTTCTGTAACTTGGGCTTTTTTCATTAGTATAAAACAAGCAATTTGCTAGAAATTGTATTTACATTAGAAGGCGTGTGCTGCTCCCAATTTTCTAACTAATGTCCATAGTTGTGAAAATTGTTTCTTATGTTGAGATTGGAGTTTATTGTACGTGTTCAATAGAGAATTTGGTTTTATATTCCAACTTAATCAATTGCTAATGTTACAATATTATAAGACAATTATATGTTATTTACATTTATTATTTCCTTTTCAAAAAAGGTGGGAATACATTCCCATCTTAGTATCAGCAGCAGTGTTGCCAAATAAACACAACCAGTAAGTACTTCAGCAGAATGTTAAACCCTATTGTTGTTCTTTCTTTAATAGGTCCATGATTAGACTTCCTGTTTTACAAGATGTCCCAACATGTGTTGGAATGGTAACTTCAGTACCACCTGAGAGCTTGGAGTCTGCCTTTCTGTGAAAGGTAGGGCAGCTTCTGTTCAATATTTTTTGTGTGTTTCCAAGGTTTTCTTTTTATTAATCTTATTGGCTCTGCAACACTATGGAATCTGAGTAATGCTTTTAGCAGTATCACCTTTAGGTGTCAGAACTGATGTTATTTCATCAAGCAGTAATTTCTCAAAATAAATATGATTAATTTAGCTATGTTGAAACTATGATTATTTATGAAGAAAATGATGCTGTTTCTTCAGGCATCATTTTCAAAGGTTTTACTCCAGCTGAACTGGGAGCACGACCACATTACTTGCTCTCAGAAATATTCAGAGAATTCAAGTTTTGTTTTCACCATAATAATTTTGTTTTCACCAGTTTTTCATTCTGTTTTGTGAATGTAGTGAAAGCACCATCTTTGAAAGGTCTTGCTATTTCTGGAAGGCAGTTCTGGCCTTCAGGGCCCACCAAAATATGTTACCCAGCCTCAGAATAAGTTTGCATCTGGGAATTGAATGGCTTAAATTTCCTGGTCTCTGCAAAGGGGAGTAAAATTAAGATCATCATTCTGTGGAGATGCATTCTCTACCAGATTCATTTATAAAGTCCATGGATGTAAAATAAGAACAATAAAAAGAAAACCTTAGAGAACCATTCAATATTGCAATAAAGCTGACTTACATTATCCCTGTAGGCAAACTCCATGCTCTAGAGGTGGTGCTAATGTCCCCAACGCTCAACACATGTTGGAACATCTTTGTGGAGGAGGAAGTCATTGATCAGTGAGCAGCATCTTCAAGGATCGTTTAAGGGGAAAAAAGTAAAAGGTAATATTTTTAAAAATATGTTGGAATGATTGTTCATTATGTTTATTTGGCAATCCTGCTGCTCATACTAAGGTTGTAGTGTTTTCATTTCTTAAAATTACTGAGAAACTTCAGAAACTTCCTTTAGTCTTTCCTTCTCCCATGAGTTTGAATTGCATTTGTCAGCCTCCTTCACGTTGCTGAGTCTACTGCACACAAGTCCAGAATCTACTGCAACTCACTGGCAATTTGACACTTTTTTCAATGGTTGTAATGCAGAGAGGGCTAATCTGTAGTTTAACCAGTTCTGCAGTCCCTTATTAAATAAGTCAGAGCCAAATATTGAACTGGTACAAAGACATGCTGCTGCTAACAAAAGGGTGTTTGTTTTCAAGGAAGTAGCTGCAGCACAGAGTTGTGCCAGATGAGGTACCACCATCTGTTCTTGCACAATAATGTAGAATTGCACCTTTAACATAAGCTATCATAAAGTAAAGCTATTTTGACAAAATTAAGTGGCCATATCTGACCTGGTTAGTTTTTGCAGTGGTGGATGATCTGGTGATGCTCAATTTGGTATTAATGAATGTGGCATGGTGTCCTGATCTTGGCACTTTTAATTGTAATCCTGGGCATACACAGACGAAGGTGCTGACATTTTGAAATTCAGGTTATGATCTTTGGTCTACTCATCTGGTATCCTTTGTAATTTCCTGGGATTTGTGCCTATCTTCTCTGTCTGACATGCCCATCCTGCCTCCTTAGATGAAGCCTCACGTTTAGCTAGTCTGCCTGGCATCAGGCTTGTGGTGACAACTGTGAAACCTGTTGCCTGTCAGAGAGATGGTTTCTCAGGGAAAAAAATTGTCGGAATGTCTGTATTGTTCACACAATTTGCTTTAAAAGAACAGAACCATATAGGCAAATTCTTATACTTGGTATTCCTTTGGATCCTGTGGATGTGATGGAGAGTGTCTTCTGGTCCTGTGAGGACTGTACTGTAGGATGCTGGCATCTGTGTTTGTCATCTCTGACATTCTTACAGGAGTTCTGCTCCATCTCTGTCTTACCTGGTGTACTGTCATAACCAGGTATTTATGGTGTTTAAGCCTGAGGTCCTGTCATGGTTTACTATTTTGAGTTTAGCTCAGGAAACACAGTTTTCTACTCTGCATGAAAACAGATAAATTCCCAACTAATAACTTCTCTTGCTTTCTTAGGAACTCCTGTTGGTGTCATTGCCATATTAGTTCTTTCCGGTCTGGTCCCTGTAACAATCTCTTTTGATTTGACTCTCTAGTGAGTAACCAAGCACAAAAGTGCATTGAGGCATGTACTATTATTCATAAAAATCGTGAACATATTTTCCGGTCCTCTACAGTCACTCTGTGTTTATTCTTGAATGTTCCTGAATGTCTTTGGACATGCTTATTATGCTGTATTTTTTGTTTTGGGAGAACCAAGATGAGGAAAAAAAGATCATATAACTGTAATCTGTGAGTTCTAATTTGACTTGTTGAGACCTGCCCGTTTCAGTTCTCGTGCCCTCCTCTGTCTTTTGTATTTTCCTCACACTGTTCAATTGCTGCAGCACAGATTACTGGGATTATAGGGTAGGATGTGGAGCTGCAGTTCTCAAAGACTCTTTGACCTTCAGTGCCTCCTTTTAATAACTTCAGCAACCTCCCTCCCTTCCTTTAGAATACACACATCAAATGGCACAAAAATAATCTTGAAGTTGAATTATTTAAAAAAGGAATTAAACATCAAAATTAAGGATATTGTCTTTGCTTAACACATTGAGATTTTGATTTCTTCCAAAAGAAGTTAGGTGATACACAGTTTAGTTCCAGAAGAGAGCAGGGAAACAATTAACTGTAGTGCCTTGTGTTCCTTCAGAGTTGACATTCTTTCTGTCCTCTCTGATGAAGCTGCAAGCCTTCCTTGCTGTCTGAATGCCAGGTGTTCTCTGCTCCTTGATGCACTGTTTATGTGTATATGCTTCCATGATTTGTGACAACTCCTTCCATTTTCCAAGCCTCCGCATACCTGTGCAGAATGTTGTTTGGTGACTAGCTTGGTTCTGTTAGAGACAAACCACTAAGGGTAATAAAAAAGACTTTATGGATGATTAATAGCTGCCTTTCAGCTGTTTAATTATCTAGCTTAGAGACAGAATTTTGGAAACTGGATTGTCTGGTTATGTATACCTTAGCACAAGACCTCTTCTCAAAGCAGTTTTTCTGTTTGCCAGAAAGCAGGAATTAGGTGTGAGTTCCCAGACTTAGCCACTGGTTGAGAGTTTTTAGAGAAGTGAGGGCTTCTTGCTGGTCAATCTTACATGACTTTCATCCAAAAACACAAGTTGTGTAGGTAGGGTTAAGTAAGATTCTTGAGAAGTTCTTTCTCTACTTGATGGATTTCTTTTTGTCCTGCCCCAAATCCTATTGACTTGCATATAAAAGCTTTGAATCAGCACAGAAAATAGAATGAGACTATGACCAGGGTTACACATAGATTTTGCATGGATGCAACTATTTCTCTGGCTCTGTTGTGTTAAAATAATTACACCAATATGACCCTCTAGAGTGGAGCTATTTTGCTTGTTTTCTTTTGACAAGAATAAGGTGTATTAAACAAAATTAGAAAGTAAAAGTTTAAAATAAGCAAAAAGGTTGTTTTTGCTGGGTGAGTAGTTAAGTTGTGGAAGTCTTTGTTTTAAGATGTTGCAGAAGCAAAAATTTCTTGAAAACTTAATGCAGAAAACATTCCACCCTGACCTAATATCCAGACAAGATGGTCTAACTTAGGACAGACCAAGGCATAGTTTTGGTGCACAGTGAGCACTGCACTTTTTTTTAAAATAATCTTCTGGCAGCATCTCCTAATACCACTGTTAGAGAAAGGATGATGGACTCTGTTACCCAGTGTAGGTTTACTTAACTTCTTGTACAGCTGTATAAATACGTCGTCAGTATTTATTACAGTATGGTTTGTACGGAGAAAGTTAAATCCACTGTAGTGCCTGAAACATACTTTGAATGGTTTTGTGCTCGTGCATTCACACTATAGAGCTTAAAAGTCTGAGTTGACTCTTACTTTGCTAAAATAGTTTGGTTGGCATTTACTTTGGAGGGAGCAGGAGAAGACAATATTAAAATATGTGTAGCATTTTATTCAGCATTTTTATTCTTTTAGGTTACATTATATGGCTGGTTATCTTTTTTCCCTGCTGTGTCTTGCACTGAACATGGCTATGTATTTTGAGGATTTTAATATGCAAGTTTGGAATTTATTTTAAAAAAATAACTGATGTTTCAGCAGTTTCTCAGTTTCACAAAATGCTTCCCGGGCAATCGGCCCGAGGTGAGTAGTCCTGAAGAAGTGTAGGACAAACATTGCTCCCAGCAAATCGGGAGTTCTCAAGAAGGTTGTCCAGTTTGTCCAGAAGTTGGCTCATGAGTTAATTCTCACACTTTTTTACAAACAAGCTTACTGAAGTAGGGAATGTAGGGCTTTCCATTGTTTTGTAAATAACAATTACGAGGCGATAAAAAGTCATTCTCTGTAAGAAGTCGAAGTCGTTGTTCCCTATTGAAGGTGAACTGGAAGTGTTGAACAGTATCAGATACTGGTTTGCAAAACCTTTCCCGTCGCAGCTGAGGGCTGGTTTGGGGCTGTGGGTTGTATCTTGGCCATCTACCCACAGAGGAGTGCTGGTACCTGCTCCAGGGAACCGTGCACCAAATCTCAAAGCGCTTGGCAGGGATTCTCTCGTTTGGCAGGAAACACTCCCTAGCCTGGGGCTTTCCTAAACATGCTCCAGGTTACAGGTTCCTCAGAGGCGCCTGCTCCAACCTCTTCGTTTGGGTTGGCTGTTCTTGTGAAGGTAACAACAGAAGTTTTGTAGTTTCTTCTTTCCTCATACTGTCTTGTAGCAGCAAACCAGCTTAACAGTACAGCAAGTCAACATTGATTATATTATTTATGCATTTAATTAGTAAGACTTAAATTGAAGCTTTTATTTAAGGGAGTGAAACCAGAAGATTACAGCTAAAATTATCCTGCTGTTTCCTTTGCCTGGGATCGCTGGGTTATCTTGCACCCCTAGGAATCTCTAATCTTAATCATCAGAACTAGGAGTTGCTGTTTGC
This sequence comes from Ifrita kowaldi, assembly GCA_013398055.1. Classification (NCBI taxonomy): domain Eukaryota; kingdom Metazoa; phylum Chordata; class Aves; order Passeriformes; family Cinclosomatidae; genus Ifrita; species Ifrita kowaldi. The sequence continues at coordinate 81,046 of VZRS01009285.1, forward strand.
ACTACCACTGTTTAGCAAGCTCTGCCTTCAGTTTTTAGTACTGAAAGTCTGTCTGGAGCTCTGGTAGGCCCCCCAGCACAACCCCAGGGTATTCTGAACCTAAACAACCTCCTTAATTTTTTCCTTTCCTGTGTTCCATCCCTCATTCTCTAGCTTAATATTTAGGGTTGGGTTTTCCCCTTGATAGCACTAGGAATGCAGTATTGATGGATGACTTTGTGGGCTGAGGACACTGCTCTGTGGGACACATTCGCTATTCTTAAGTTCCACCTGATGAAGTTGGGAGAAGTGAATTCAGTAGTTGCCATTTGTGATTCTCAGGATGTCAAGGCCCCCCAGTACAGTAGAGTTGCTTCCCCTTTGTGTTTAGTCGGCCTGATAGTTGAATGGGATCGCTCAGTTTAGAATTATTAATACAACAGTATCAGACAGAGCTCCCATTGCTTTCTCTTAATTTCATGACTCGCTTTCTGTAGAGACCACACAAGCTGTGTCTTACACAAATATTGCTTATCTAGTTTCAGAAGGTGAGCTGCTCTCCCCCTCACCCCAATTTTTTCAGCTTGTAATTTCCAGATGTTCCTGTATATTTTAAGTCTTGAACAGTGTCTACTTAACCAGTCATGTTGTATTTAATTATATGTAATGGCACAGAGATTAAGGTGTTTCAAATGCTTCACTGCTACGTCTATAGCAGAACTATAAAATTGTCAGTTTCCCTTATGCTGTTGAAATGAAGGAATAGAATTCTTTATTAAAGAATTGAATAGTTTGGGAGGCTGCAGGAACTGAAGTGGTAGTGTTTCCAATACATTGCTTTTCCTGATGGGGAAGATTGCAGAGGGACTGAGGCAACTGTGGTGGCTCTTTTGGGATAACAGAGGAAGGGGGCTTGAGCCTCAATTGTAGCTGCAATCCAAGGCACAGCCCAGCACTTTCTGTGCCGTGGGCAGGAGGGAGGTGGGTAGATCTGACCAGATGCTTCTTTGCTGCATTTTCCTAGATCTGATGGTGTTGAATGAGGTCAAATAAAAGCTTAGACAAATAATGTCTCAGAGCGCAGGGGGATGGCCTTCGATTTCTATTTTGTAGTATGCAAGCCAGCTGTAATGGCAGAAGGGGCCTGGACCTAACAAGTCTGGTTCCAGTTGGGTCTTGGGCCAATATTTCATGCACAGAATTTAAAGTTCAAGAAGTTGCTCCTGGTATTAGGATGATAGGAGTGGAGTGAGTGCTTTCTGCATTTCTGACCTGTGGTTAGGGCAAATAGGCACTAATTATGCACCCCCCCAGTGTTTCTGTTGAAGGACAACTCAAGCCCTAAATATGAGCTGTTTAACTGTTTAAAGCCAGTTCTTCAAGGATTTTTTGTTTTGAGAGTAAACGTAAAGAGATTTTATACAGGCACTCAATAATTTATCACACCAATAATCAGAGTCAGACCTGATGTTTAACAAATAATTTTTTTTATCTTTGCTCTCAATCCTGTCAGTCCTCTTATAGTATAAATTATTAAAGTAACTTTTTGATTCTTTGAAAGCCTGTCTGCAAAGACAGTATTTTTCTTCTGCTTCCCAAATAGGGCATGATTTGTTCCTTATGATTTGTTTTGGTTTTTGATCAATAAAATACAATTAAACTTTTAAATTGCAGCAAAACCAGTACCTTTCAGATAGCTAAGCAGATGATAGCAGAATTTTCACTTCTTGAGACCTAGAAAGTTTTTAGTTACAAGGTTTAGGTGCTTTTATATTTGTAAAAAACAGTCTTGTGCTACTGACACATATGCCAATATCACAATAATATTGCTGAATGTTTTTTCTCCTCAACGTTTTTGGAGCTTGTATCTAAGTTCTGGCTTATAGTAACGCTGTTGCAATCTCAAAAACTTTTAAATATAATATAGTTTATTTGTAACAAAGTACCCTAACACACTTCTTTGCTTGCTGTCTCAAATACTGTAGATCTTTATTATTGAACCAGGGTTTGCTATTAAAGCTTCCAGACATGTAATTAAGAATTAACATGTAGGCAGACTTAATTGTGTTGTTCTATAATGCTTGGCAGATTCAAAATTTGCACTTTGAGGGTATTAATTTGTCCCTCTTATTTCTCATGTAGGATAGTGTGACTCTTCAGTAGCATCTGATGCCTCTGAGGATGTGCTGTAACTGAGTTCTGCCACAAAGAACTGAAGTTTTCTTTCAATCAGTTGTCAATTCTTGATGGTCTTGTACAGTTCTGGTGTAATAGAGATCTGGAAAGAGCACTTGAGTAAAGAGTATGACCTTATTTTTTCTTTAAAACTAGCAAAACTCAAATTCAGCTGGAGGGATGGGTTAAAATTATAGCTTGGAGCATTGCTTTGCTCCAGCTCCTTTTTTGTTCTTAACCTTGATGATGTTTATATCATAGCTCTAGGAAAAGTTCAAAATTACGTTGCTAAAATAATTTTAAAGACTTGAGGCACATACTTGTTAACCAAATGTCTAAATTTAACAAATGTATTATTTAAAAGCAAGCAACTCTTTTCAAATTCCACATATGATACTTCTGATCACAAGACTGCAAGTTAAGATTGCCACATCATCAAACTTAAAGCACATTGAGATGATCACCTAAAAATCAGAAAGAAGTTCAACTTTTTTAAAACAAAAGGGAAAGCACTCTGTTGATAGAAGTAAGTTTGGTTTTTTTTAATCTTAATTTTCTCTTTGGTTTCTGCATGTGTTTAAGTGTATATATTGTAAAGATCAGATGGTGCAATTAAGACCCGAATTCAGAATACTAGGGCCTAAATAAAAATACCTGTAGATGAAGCCCACTGTCCAATGACTTGGTTAGAAAGATGAATAATAACAAGGATTCTTGTGTTATGTAATACAATTAACTATGTTTAGTATTATAGAATATATATGGGTATATACACATTTGTTAAAAGTATAAGTCATATTTCTGTCCCCACATCATTATCACTCTAGGGAGTCTTGAAAAGGGAAGAGAAGCCTTTTCCTATTAACACTGGGAAAAGTAATTAAGCAGACTACAAGAATACATCAGGAATTTCCTATTTAGAGATAAGTGTTATTTTCCTTTGGCAGACAGGATTACCGTATGCTTTTTATAAATGAGAATGGATGAAATTTTACACACATCATTTTATGAAATGTATAAATAAGAGTGATCTCAGGAGGAGAAGGGGCAGTCAAGAAAAAATAAAAACAAAACTAAGAGTTTAATATAGAAACATATGAAAATTAGCAGTTGCCAGCCCTGTGCATAGATTCAGTTTCTATTTGGCATTTTTTATGAGTAGCAGAAAGCAAAAAAAAGACAGGCTCTAAGCAATGGTATCACAACATCTCTTAGGTCAGTGGTGTGAACAACCATGTATGAAAGTATAACCAGGCCAGCATTTCCAAGTGTAGATGAAATTGGTAATTCTCCCACCCTTGCCCCAAGTACAATCCAAGTATTTAAGGAGCATGCCAAATCTTCATGTAGTATGCAGCTTTGGAATGCACCCTGCTTCTGACATCCCAAGCTAACAGGGTTTAACTGATGTAATTTAGAGCAGGGAAGACGTGATGATGCTTCTGCACATGATGAATCGTGTGGATGACAAGATGACTTTTCAAAAATCTTTTTGTAGTCTGGTTTCTTGCTGCTAATTCATTTGGGGGAAAAATTGTATTCTTTTTCCCTTATCCTATTTTCCAACGAATTTTAACCTTAAGTGATTGAATATTCCATTTGCCTTTCTTCTTTCCCTTCAGGTCACTTTTGAGTCGACTGATAAATCAGAAGCTAGATAGAGCCCCTCTGTGTGTCTTAGTTGAGGGGAAAATGAACCCATTTTTTCCTTTTCTTTGCTCTTCTGCCTGGTTGGCTGCCAGTGAGCTCTCTGGCACAGACTGGCCAGGCTCAGGGTCTCTGACTGTGCCCAGCTGGCGTACTGGACAAATACAGACTGGGAGATGTGCCAGGGGATGATCCAAGATGTAGGAGAGATGTCAAGAGTATTTTGCAGCAATCATGATTATGGAAGGACATACGCAGGAGGACAGGGATCATAGAATCACTCAGGTTGGAAGATAACTTGAGTGGTCGTCTGGTCTAGTCTCTTGCTTAAAGCTGGATCAGCATTAAATTTAGACAGGGTTGTTTAGGGCATTAACTGGCCAAGTCTTAAAAGCGTGGGTGGTTGGAGAGTCTACAACTTGTTTGTGCAAAGTGTTCATTATTTGTCTTCATAAAAGAATTGTTTGCTATGTCCAGTCAGAAACAGCTGTTTCAGTTTATGATTTTTTTTCTCATTCTTCTTCCAGGCAACCTTAATAAAGGGTCTGGCTTCATCTTCTCAATAAACTCTCCCTTAAGTCTTCTTACTCCAAGAAGAAGAACCCTCATGGTTCCCCTCATGTAGATCATGTGCTCCTATCCCATGACCATCTTGTTGGCTTTTCCCCAGACTCAAGTTTTTTCAAGCTTTTCTTGTACTGGGTGACCCAAACGCACAGGATTGTAGATGTGGGCTGAGTGGAGAGGAGTAATTGCTTCCCTTGATGGGTTGGTACCATTGATTTGCTGTTTTGCTGTAGATACAACCCACTTGTCTTCATCGATGCCAGGGTGCTGTGCTGGATCCTGGATAGTCTGCTGGCCTCCAGGCTCTCCCATGCTTCCCATCAATGCTGCTGACCCCAGCCCATGTCATTCCAGTGAGTCCATCCCTGGCACAGTGCTTTGCACTTGTCCTTCAAGAGTTCCATGAAGTTCTTGTTTCACTCACCAGGTCCTTTCCCTCTGCACTGCTCAGGGTGGTGCCATCTGCAGACTTGGTGAAGGGGCTTGGTGTCTCACCCCTGAGGTCCCTGAGACAGCCATTAAAAAGTGTAAGTCCCAGGGCAGATTCCTGAGGGACTCCGTGGCCCGCGGGTAGTTTTCTGGACTTGGGAATATCATGTTGAGGGATTTTAGCAGAAGAAAGTTACTGGGATATTGCAGAGGCTGATGAAGGACAAGAATCTTAAGGCATCAGGTATCTCAGAGAATGGTCCATTGACTATGGATGAATTTCTGAAGAGTTAAAGGGACAAGAAAAGTCCTATAATGGTTGACTTTACTTAGAATAAAATTCTTTAAGATTAGAAAGACCTTTATTGTGAAAAAAACCAAGATGGCAACAGTTCTTGTTATAAAAGGAGCGTGTGTGTTTTGAGGGAAGTTGGGTAGCTGTAGTTACACTGAAATTCAAAGAACTGTAACAATTACAGGTTCACACCCTTACCTAGAATTCGGCAGAATTTTCCATCTCAAGCCTCTTTTCTGGATACTAGTTAATTAAATGTCCCTTCTTACTTGCCTTTTATCTTTCAGACCAGGGTTTTCTTATTGATGGCTTTGCTTACATGTGTTTGCATAATAAAATGGTGCATGCTCAAATAGGCCTCGATATTGCTAGTCTGACTTGGAGGAATTGCTCCTTGCCTATAGGAATCGTCCTCCTGACTTCAAGGACTTCATTTGCCTGGGTGGCAGTTGCAGCATTGGGATTTAATGTGTGTGTCTGCTTCCCATTACGCGTTCAGCTTTCAGCAACCTGAGCGCAGCTCCAGCTCTATTACACAGGACAAATTGGGCACCAAGAAAGGTTTAATTTATTTTTTGCCCCATGATAAAGCAAAACTTAGTTAAAAAGCACATATGCATCTTGCTGAAATCCTTAAGGTAACGTGTAAAGATAGGGAGTCAGTGACTAAGTTAGTTTAAGAGGTAACTACTTCAAAGAATCCTTAAAATGAACACCAGCGATGGCCGGAGTAGAGAACTGTGCTGGGGAGGCGCGGCCGGGGAGCGCAGTGGGGCTGTGGTCCAGCCGTCACTGGAAGGGGCAGATCCCGGTGGAGCGGGAGCCGGGGGAAGGGAAGGGGCAGATCCCGGTGGAGCGGGAGCCGGGGGAAGGGAAGGGGGCGGGAGNAGGCCTCGATATTGCTAGTCTGACTTGGAGGAATTGCTCCTTGCCTATAGGAATCGTCCTCCTGACTTCAAGGACTTCATTTGCCTGGGTGGCAGTTGCAGCATTGGGATTTAATGTGTGTGTCTGCTTCCCATTACGCGTTCAGCTTTCAGCAACCTGAGCGCAGCTCCAGCTCTATTACACAGGACAAATTGGGCACCAAGAAAGGTTTAATTTATTTTTTGCCCCATGATAAAGCAAAACTTAGTTAAAAAGCACATATGCATCTTGCTGAAATCCTTAAGGTAACGTGTAAAGATAGGGAGTCAGTGACTAAGTTAGTTTAAGAGGTAACTACTTCAAAGAATCCTTAAAATGAACACCAGCGATGGCCGGAGTAGAGAACTGTGCTGGGGAGGCGCGGCCGGGGAGCGCAGTGGGGCTGTGGTCCAGCCGTCACTGGAAGGGGCAGATCCGGGTGGAGCGGGAGCCGGGGGAAGGGAAGGGGCAGATCCCGGTGGAGCGGGAGCCGGGGGAAGGGAAGGGGCAGATCCCGGTGGAGCGGGAGCCGGGGAAGGGAAGGAAGGGCGGGACGGGGCAGGTGCCGGCGCCTCCTGGCGGTGCGCACGGTGCCGCTCCCGGTGCCATCAGCGCCGGTACCCGGGCACACGGCCCC